>VZTY01025081.1:363803-415931 GCA_013400935.1 Turnix velox | reverse complement strand
TTTTTTTAGGCCTTGTCAGAAAGTCAGTACTTACATATACAGCATATCTACAATGTTTCAAATGCCTCTTGAGAATAAAGATAGGTGAATTCATACATCCTGCTGATGACCACTGTCCTGTAACAGCTGTAGACAATGTGACACTGGGCTGTTAAAGGCTTTCCTTGCACATTCATTGTTTTCTGCTGAAGAATTTATTGCATTTAGCAAAAGCCAGTTTGAATCATCTGATTGATCTCTTGACCCTTTATTAATATTTTTTCATTTTTGTGCACTTGAGCCAGCCCTGTTACAACAGCATTTGAGATTCTTCTGAAAGCTTGTTCTTGGTGTACATTTAGGAGATGTGTTTGTGGGGATGCACCAAGACTGGAAGGTTTTGGGTCATATCCCTCAACCTACTGTCCTGGAGAAGGTCCAAGGTTATAAGAAAATGGATTTGGAAGGAAGGGGTGGCTGAGAAGAAAGATGTTCTTTCCTGTGCTGCAGCTCTCTGACTTGGATCGTGGGCTTACAGGAAAGTGTAAGGAAGGTCTTCAGTGCTGAGTTTCTGCAGTCACAAAGCACTGCTTTTAAAAAGCACTTTCTTCTGACTGATGGTGTGTGCTAAACATGGCAGCTATCCAGGCAGGCAGACTCTGGAGTCTGCTTCCCTTTGAATATCTAGCAGTGACCAGGACGAAGATCCCTCCCAGACACAGCACTGATTATACAGATATGGAAGTGTTTCTTTCTTGAAAAGGTAAAGACTCAATAGAAAACATTTGCTCCATTTCAGATAATGCAGAGATATTCACTTACATCTTAAAACTGCCCTTAAGGAAAGGTATGAGTCAATATTATTTCAGGCAGAATAAGAGGTAGAGTCTGTTAATAGAATGATAATGACAGAAGCCCTGAAAAGCTGCCTTAGACCACGAGACTGCTTAGTTGCAGCAAGGCAGGAATAGTACGTGATCATATCTTTAATGTTCTGTTATTTGTATAAGGCTGCCTTTGTGCTCTTATACTTTTGTGCATAGTCTCAATCTTGTAAGCCACACAGCTGGTGGCCACCCTGCTCAGTTGGGCTGTGCAGGGTCTGTGTCCCATACACAAGCTCCTGGGAACAGCTGAGCAAATGCTGGAGCTGCTCTGAGTGTTAGATGTCCACTGTGGGCTCTGCAGCCACCCCATCTGCAGCTGACCCTGTACACCTCTGGCACTACAGCCTGTCAGCTGAGGCATGGTCTGTCAGTGCTGCTGTGTGGGTGGTAGAAAGGTCTCAAGCTTGCTGCATCTCAAAATCAGTCTGCTACTAAATTTCACATTCAAAAGCAGTAATATAATGATAAAAAGAGAAATTTCTGTACAGATAGCTTTGCTAATTGAGCTAATAAAACCTTCCGTTCAAAATGACAGATAAAATCTCAACAGGATTGGATTTCTGCTAGCTCCTAGAAAAAAAAATTCAAAGTAGAAAAGTTTTTTGTTTGTTTGGGTTTTTTTTGTTTTTGTTTTTGTTTTGGTTTTTTTGGGTTTTTTTCTTCCCCTGGGAAGTATTTTCATTTGTATCTTTGTGTTTTCCCATTCTCTTAGTCCTGTACTTAAAATAGTAAGGCTAGGAGCTATAGTAAAGTGTGTGTTTACAATTGAAATTCTGAACTACTTTTCAGAGCAGTGCTAATAAGCAGTCTGACTCTGAGAGGAGCAGTCAGTAGTTTCAGACATTTCAAGCATTAGACGTGTGTGTTCCTAAACATTTCCTGGTCAGCATCTTGAGATTCAGGAGAATCTTGACAGGTTGTCAGAAGAACAGAGAAAATGAAAACACAAATCACGTAAACCAGAAGTGATTCAGCCATTGGAGCTATCACATCTGCCTCAAATCTGAGTTGAGTTCTGCTCTCCCAGCTGGCTCTGAGGCTCCCTTTCAGGTGACAGTATCCTCTCTGTCTTCCCAGCTCCACACCTGTATCCTCAATGGCTTTTATTCCTCAATAGCAGTATAGATGTGTGGAAACCACTGCTAGATCCTGCCATGCCACTCACACTCTGCCCTTAGCATTAGGAGACAAGGATGAACTGACATGCCTGGGTTTCTGAAATTTTCCAAAATGATTGTAGGTCCTGTCCTTCAAAAAACCCAAAAAATCACCTGCTGGGGTTTTATCTTGCAAATGCTCACTGCTGGTAGAGGAATGAACAGTTACTTGGTTGTCCTAAAAAATAATTATAGCACTGAAATATTTTTATTTATGTTCAGTTTGCTTGACTTATCTGGACCAGATACATGACTTTTGTGGACCAGATTTGCAGATCTAGGTCAATTTCCATCTTTTGCTTAAGTGAGTGAGGAGTTTTGAGAGGATAAGAGAGAATAAATATTCATGCAACTCTCAGTTAAATTTCAACTGTGCTTCCAACTGAAACTACACTTCTGTTACATCTCTTACTGTGAGAAGATTCACAAATGCTGTCAATAAATAAATGTGTTATACACACTTAAAGAAAATGTTAAGTGCTACTGATAGGAAGAGCGGTATTGTTTTTCTTGATAAAACTTATATAGCTACCACTAATCCTGGCAGGAAAGCACTGACCATTCAGTCTGTGTAGAGGTGGTGTGATTTCCATCTTGGTTCCTGCAGAAGGTCCTCAGAGCTTCTTCTGAAGTGGAACAAAAGATGTACGGGGGGGGTGGGGAAGGAAAGATGCTGGTTGTGCTCGGGTTCATTTTCTGATGGGTGTTTCCCTGCATCTTGGTCGATCCTGTCACTCCATGCAGTCACTTTGATGCTGTGACAGCCAGAAAAGATCTCAAACCCTTCTCTTTTGGGAACCATGGGGTTCTGCAGGGCAGTGGATGGTACTGTGCAAGGGGAAATGGAGTTTGTATGCAACTGAGACACAGACTGAATTTAGATCATTTGAAGAGGCAGTGCGAATGCTGGTTTCTGATCTCAAGATATCAGGTATTTTGGTGCACTTCTGTGACCCCTTTCTGTCCAAGGCTCTCAAATTTCTTATTGTGACTTATTGAGGTCTGTTATTTGTGCACTTCACAGGGTTGCTATGGAATTTATTATGGGGTTGTGAATCCAGAGAGCAGTTGCTTTCAAAAGAGAAGGAAATGTGGTTTGCAGGGCTGACTAGAGATTTAAGAAATGTAAATTCATTTTCTTAGAACTTTCCTAGCCCAAATTTCTTCTCCATACTTAGAGTTCAGAGACTTTTGTCTTCTAAATTTTTTTTCAAGGTGGTTATAGAAGAATAACAAGAAGGGAGAAAACAGTCTCCTCTTCCCCACACACAACAGGTGCTTTTTAAAAGCAGCAGTGTTCTGTGAATGAAATAATTTTGCCAGTGATGCAGGAAAGTTGAGCTTTTGGATTGTTTTGCAGAGGGTTTTATTGAAATAGATAAAAATGGATTGCTGTTGCGGTATATTACTGCAAGCAGAAGGGGCAGAAGTTTACCTGGAGCATACACAAGCAGGATCCATGAATCTTGCTGGGATTTTAGCCAGGTAACATTTCAAAGAACCAGGCAGAGCAGTAAGGTCAGATTTGGGGTTTATATGTTGACATCTTTGTTCTCATACTGGGAGACAGACAATATCTGTCAGAGTCTGGGAAGCCACAAATCACTAAGGAGCTGAGGAGGCAGCCAGACATGTGGAAATGTGGGAGATGGAGGAAGTGCTCACTAGGAAACATGGCCAGATTGTTCTCTATTATGAAGTACCTCAGTAACACAAGCTCGCAGTCACTTTCTGGATTGTGAAGGAGATAATTGGAATCATTTGACCTGTATGGTGACACAAGAAGTAAGCTCTAGGGCTGGGTAGTTTTAGATTTTACCAAAGAAGATTGGAACAGGTACAGAAGTGGGAAGCATGAAAAGGAAAATGGGTTGAAAAGCTTAGCTAAAGGATAGTCTGGATGCAGACTGGACAACAGTCCCAGCTGGAATTTGATACATGAAAATAAATCCAGTGGTGGATGATGACCTAGCAATGTTCTTCAGTGGCTCATACAAGTGAAGTGAAAATACAATTGTTATGAGATGATATCTAAAAACACTTTGAGATAAAATTTTTATATATATATTTATATATATAATTATAATGGCAAAACACCTAAAGGACAGTGAAAAGAGAAGCTTCTCAGCTACTAGGTGCAAACTGATCACAAATAGTGTTGTATTCTCCTTCCTTACTATATGTGTTTTGTAAATTCTTTGGGAATGGTTTTTGACATGTAGTCTATGAGAGGACTAAAATTCAAAGTGTTGAAGAGTTACCATCTGTGAACAGAAAGACAGATGTTGCATTTGTGGACTGAAAATAGAGAGATCCATTTCAATTCCTCATGGCACAAAGAGGAAACCTTTGTTTTAGGGTCAAAACCAAGGTTTTCTGCCTCAAACTGTTATGTACTTGGCTGTCCCAGTCAAATCACAGGCACTTTGCTTTACTGGAATGAAGATTCAATATTTTTCCAAACATATCTTTTA
The DNA here is from genome assembly GCA_013400935.1 of Turnix velox. Taxonomy (NCBI): domain Eukaryota; kingdom Metazoa; phylum Chordata; class Aves; order Charadriiformes; family Turnicidae; genus Turnix; species Turnix velox. The sequence continues at coordinate 411,434 of VZTY01025081.1, read as the reverse complement.
AACTTTGTTTTCTATACTGAACTATATATATATATCTATATATATGCATATTAATTTTATCTACCGAAGCACTGTCCTTTTAAAATAAGGAAATGTGCTGATATCAAAATACCTTAGCATAGATTTTTTTTTTCAGTTTATAAGAGGTTGATTTATTTGCTTTTCCAATCAGTCTAAAATCCTGAATGTCAATATTTGTCAGTTTTCTTAGGTTCCTATAGCTCTCTGGGGCCATGTGTGTTTGACCATTATATTGATTCTCCTTTAGTTGTTGTTTCATTGTGCACATGAATAATATTAATTCAGTATTGAATTAGTAAAACAACCTCACCCTGATAGGCAGAGTAGAATTCCTGTGTTTTCAAAACCTGCCTAGGTGAGTCAGTAAATAGTGTGGAAAATTAAATCAAGTCCACTTGTATGGAAAAGTTTGTGCACAGTCTGAAATGCTGGTGACTGAAGGCTGTACAACCAGTCTGACAATATCATGCAGCTTGAGGAACACCCCAGCACAACAGCACTCAGCACACAGTCAACTTCAAGGATGTGAGTGTCAGAATTACCTGCAAATAAGCCAGCCTTGTAAATAAGAAAGTTGGCATCCTAAACCGCAGCTCTCCAGGAATGTCCAACCCTATCCTTTTGGTGGAGCTTTAGGTAACTTCAGTGCCTGCGAATGATTTTGTTAAACATTGCAGGAGCCATCATGTTACACTGCTTGGTACAGTGGAAATTTTGACTTCATTGGAAACTGAAGTAAATAAATCCCAATTGCTTGATGCTTCAGGAGAATCACGGTTTGCTCACTAACGGCAAATTATAGTGTGTTTGTTTTGCTGAATTCTACATGTGGAATGTTTATCTTTTAATAAGCCCTGTGTGCTTTCAGCCAGTCTTAGGTCTTCTTACCAAGGCTGTGACATTTTCCAAATGACCTCTCTTTCCAGTAATCTTAAATCCCCTTCTATACCATATTATTGCTGTGTCTGAATATTAAAGCTTGACCAAAGTAATGAAGGACAGACACCTGGAAAATATAAAAGGAAATACTGCATTGAATTTTGAAAAGAGGCACGATCACACTCATTTTTGTCTGTGCTAGCTCAAGCTTGATTTTTACCTTGATTGGATTAGTTTCAGACAGATGCAGCAGCCCTCACTTCAGCTGGAGGAGGATCTCAGACTTGTGAGCAATGCAAAGATCAGAACCAGACTGGAGATAATGTCAGCTTTGATTTCAGTGGTGCAGATGCTTTATTTTCTTTTATTTCACACACCCTTCAGACTAAAAATGGAAGCTTGCAGCTTCATAAAATAATCTCCCATTAAGCATTTCTAGTTAGAATCGTCTATAAAAGTGTCAATTTTATTTCACATCAACATGGAGAGTAACTTTAACATGCCTTTCTTGGTAAATGTGGGCTGAATATATATATCGAGCAAATGAATTGTGTGTTGGTCATATTGTCACCAGTAGAAATGAGAGCAGAGCCTGGGACTCCTGGTCTGGTGTGAATGGCTGGTGCCAGTCATTGACAGACAATTAGTAGTGGAATTTGGCAAATCCTGCCAGGAAACAAAATTGCACCATTTTCTGATAACTAGCAAAGCTAAATTAAGCTGGCCAATTTGTGATAAAATCACAGCAGGAGAAGCAGAACAAGCAAATTAGGACTTTAGGTTTTCCTTCAGTTCCTGTACTATTTTTAAGTCATCCTGACAGCTTGTTAAATGCCACTCCCAAGAATGGCTTGAAGCACTGACTTTCACTTAGGACATTTTCTACAGGAGGCTTTGTCCTAGAAGGGTGACTAGCAGCAGAGTGATTTTTATGTAGGAAAGTCAACCCTGCAACAGTGCAGGGTTGCTATCTGTGGGTCCTTAGACCTTTGGTGTAAATTCTCCACAGTCTCTTTTGTAATGAATATTTTACAGTATTAGAAATTACATCTGTGCAGCTTTCAGCATGTGGACCATGGAACAACATGGTCCCATTGGAGGAAGTCCAGAGAAGGGTCACAGAAATGATTTGAGCACCTCTCTGTGAGGACAGGCTGCGAGAGTTGGGGTTGTTCAGCCAAGAGAAGGCTCCAGGGAGACCTCATTGCAACATTTCAGTACTTAAAGGTGTCTGATAAGAAAGATGTAGAAAACTTTTTAGCAGGGATTGTTGCAATAGGAGAATAGATAATGTTTTTAAACTAAAAGAGGCTAGTTTTAGATGAGATATAAGGAAGAAACTTCGTGTCATGAAGGTTACCCGTACAGGTGGTTGATACACCATCCTTGGATACGTTCAAGGTCGTGTTAGGGCTCTGAGCAGCCTGATCTAGTTGGAGATGTCCCTGCTCATTGTAGGGTAGTGGGACCTTTACAGGTTCCTTCTAGTCCAAACTATTCTACTATTCTAGGTGTTGATCACGTACAGGAATGGTTGTACTTGATGGTGCTAGGCTTAGCAGAGGCAGCTTGGGCCCTGATGAAATCAGCTTGTTCCTGTAGATGCTTCAGAGCAGATTCCTTGTTTAAGTTTCAGCTCCCATAAATCCCCAGATACCAGTCACTTTCGCTGCAGGGACTCCATGAGAATTCACAACTCCCTTCCCTTTGTTCTTCTGCCCAGGGCCATTGGCTGTGTGTACAGCCTTGGTGCGTGCTCAGACCTTATCACACTTGCCTGTGGCTCCTTTTTGCCCATGTTGGGTCTGCTGAAGGACACACAGAGTAACTGTGCAACTTCACTTCATCATTACAGTGTTATTTCCAGCCAGTGAGTACTCACAGAGTTCTCTTTTGAAGAGGAAGGGGGAGAGGTTGAGAAAGTTGTCAAAGCCAAATGGAGTGATCTTTGTCTGAGCTTATTTTAGTTCTGCTGTTGGTTTCCATGCCTCATTAGCTGTGCTGTGATTCATCTCTCTGCATTTCATCATGCTGTGTAATGTGGCAGAGAGTGGTGCAGGCTCATGTCATGCGTCAAAATCTTAGACGTCATCTTGGGGAAATGTTGAACGTTATTAAAAACCATCAGAATTATTTATCATTCAAAATGGCTTAAATAGTGAGGTTAATATCATTTTAGATACATAAAAGTCACCCTGAAAGCATTCGCCTCATTGATTTTAGTGGAAGAGATGGAATTCAGCTCTGTTCAGGGAATTATCGTAACACCCGTGTGCCATTTATTTACTGTTTTGGAGAACTGACCCAGAAAACAGAGAAAGGAGGAATGTTTGGTCACCATTTAGTCTCTTCTCCTGCTCCAGATGAGCATACCAACCTGAAACATGCTCATCACATAAGTAGCAGGTTTCCTTCAATAGGCACTACAGAACTTGTTCAGACAGAGAGCTGACCTCATATCTTGTCTCGGATGTTTATGGTACTTGTCAGCTTGAAGAACCTCTCAAAAGATGTTTCTGTTTTTACTGAAAGTATGTCCACCACTAAATTTCATGAAAAATTAGCATTGCTTATGAAAAATGAAGCTAACTGGAAGAGGGAACAGAGTTGTCATTATGGTTGACTGGTTTTTATCAAGGATGTCCTGCCTGTCATGTGTGCAGGTACTGTGTTTCTTGGCAGTGTTGTGTAGTTGATATCCTGAGCTATGCCACAAGAAGCGCAAATACAGCAGGACATTAACAGAATGCTGAATATGAATACATATTTTAACATAGAAAACTTTGCTGCTATTGAGATATCTGGAGTCAGTGCCAGTTATGGCACTAGCTGACTTCATGTGTTGCAACAACACATCATCAGTAGGGTAAAACTAACCTGTCTCCCGACGGTCTAATCTCAGCTCACATTCTCTATTAGTGGGTGAACAATCCAACGCTTGGTGAACAGTACACTTCCTAAATGTATCCCTTCCTAATCCCTCTGTGTTCCTCACATTAACAGTGTTGTTAATAAAAGTGAATGATTTTAGCAATCAGCTTGAACATCAAATGTGAAACCCTCTTCATTTACAGAAGGCCCTGACAAACTTTTGGCGAGATGGAAATGCACTGAGTCCAGTACTACAAGCCCACACCTAATTTGTGTGGTGTCAGCACAACCAGCATCTGCAGAGCAGCCAGGCAGCTCTAATTTGCTTTTTGCTCCCACTCTGATGAGTTGTTTTTTTTATTATGCATTTAACGACATTTTACTCTAGTGGCCTTGATTGCCAAAATTTATGTCTATTTACAGTGACATTATTAGCATCTAAGTACATGTTGTTATTATGTTGCTTTTAACATTCTGAAATCATATAGCCAAAAGTTTTCATTTAGCACACTTGGTTGCACAGCGTGCAGTATTGGAAAGGATAATGAAACTCCATCTTTCTGGTTTTATTGACCTAATTGTATCATCTGTGTCTCTTTATTAGTTTGTTAAAATACTCCTTCCCTCCCAGACTATTGAAATGTTCCTGCCTAATGCACAGAAAGAGGTACCTTCCCTTTAGTGCCAGTGGGTGTGAATAATTGTGGTTTTTTAATGAACTCTCTGTAGCTTGGAAACTTCATTTTCCCTATCAAGTTCAATTCTTTATGACTCACTGACGGTATGCCTTTACTTTCACGTGATATACCTACGTGGTCAACTGGAAATCAGACCTGAATTAGGTTTTACCTTGTCTCTTGCACCTCTTGACTTCAGTTCCTTAATCACAGATTAATTCTAATCCTCACCTAAAGCAACTCTCTCCTATACTCTACATCCCTTGTGTAGACATAATCTTGGAGATGGTGTTGGCATCAAAGGAAGAAAACCATTTCATGCATTCTTGTGTTGAAAAATCAGTTTTTATCAGGATAAAGTTAACTTGCCTTTCACCAAGGGTAGGAGGCAGAGACTGCTGTGAGAAGGTACTTTGCTCTCTCCCTAAAGGAAATACTGCATTTTTGCAGTTTCTTTGTTTGCATTATTCTTCTCTTATTTGAAACCTTCAAAAGTTGTGTAAGGGAAATTCTGCTATTGTGTAAGAAATGTATTCAGTAACAATAACTCAACACTTTTGCAGGTATCTGTGAATAGGTGTCATGCTTGTGGTTTTATTATTTTCTTATTTTTTCCATTACTGCTCTTTGTTATCTCTGATTCAGAGCCTTTAGGAGTTGTGTATTCAGAAATTTGAACTTGGCTGTTTGCTAGATGTGTTAGAAACTGGCTGAAGGGAAAAAATCCCTTTGCCTGGGAGGGATGTTAAGTACACAGTGGCCAGAACTGCCTGGTGGAGGGAAGGGCCCCTGCTCACCATTCTCCCTCACCCATAGTCCCTGCCATGGTGGGTGCCTGCTGATTGCTCCTCATGTCTCCACTGATGTTAAATAGGAGAGTGGGTGGAGGAGTCTCCAGTGGAGCCCAGGTGTGTGGTATCTGGGGGGAAATGGGCTGGTAAAGGGTTGGCAGAGGCAGGAGGTGGTGGAAAAGAGGGGTATGTGGAACCTGCCTAGAGGCAAAATGGGAAAAATAGAAGGACTTGAGTGTTTGCCCAGAGAGGTGGTGGAAGCCCCATCCCTAGAGACATCCAAGGCCAGGCTGGATGAGACATCAGGCAACCTGATCTCAGTGCAGGATGTCCCTACCCATGGCAGGGGGGTTGGAACTAGATCATCTTTATGGTCCCTTCCAGCCCAAATCATTCTATGATTCTGCAGTTCTGAGTCTAGAACAGTTCTTTTTCTACAGTCACCTACACAGGCACAACTCAGGTGTCACTCCTGAAGCCTGACATCCCATCTGGCCCCTAAAAGAGCTTCCAAAGGATACATGTCAGGAAAGTTTTCACATGTGCACAGAATTCAGGAATAGATTCCAAGTATTTGGATAAAGATCTTCTTAAGTACTTAGATATGAATAAGCTTTACATAGTAATTACCTATAGATGTAATTGCTGAAGTTTAAAAAATATAATTGTCTGAATAGATAATTCAGTTACTTCACAGTAAGAGCAATAACAGAATCCCTGCTGTGCTTTTAATTCATCTCCCAGCAAATTGTAGCTTTATATTTTAAAAGAGCAGGGAAAAGTACATATTTATGCACATCTCTGTTTATTTGTGCTTGTGAAGTAAAAGTAGGAGCAACACTTAAAAAGACCAAGTTAACATCTTATTCATAGTTTGAGTGAGCAGCAGGGGAAAAAGTCAATACCAGTTTTGGCATTGTCCAGCCTGACAAATGGTATTCTGAAGTAATGCAACATGCTTGCTGTAAAATGACTTTTTGAAGCAGTTAATAAAAGAGAAATCTGTTCACAGAATTCAATATTTGTTCAGAAGTTCTTTGCTTCTTTTTTAAGGGATAGCTTTAGTCTTGACGCATTGTTTCTGCCGGTGTTTGTGAGCTGTCAGGACCAAAGCAATCGCTAGACAAGAAAAGGGAGTCTGGCCCAGAGACTTGATCCCTTGATTCATCTTTTAAACTGCATTCTCTGTTTTGTTCCTGCTGCCTTTATCAGTCACTCTCTCAGAAGCACTGTGTAAGGTGTTGGAAACTTCTGCTAGACGAAGACATGGCTTTGAAATGAGGCCTTTGAATAGAAGAAGGTACTTTTGTGCTTCTGAGGAACAACTGGAGAGAGGCATGGAGCCTGAGGCATCCCTGCTCCTTGAGGGGAAGCTGTGCAGAGCTGTGGCCCATGCAGACTTTTATTTATTTACCTAGTTAGTGCTTAAAATATCCCTTCAAAGCAATGCATTCAATAATTTAAGATTCAGTTCAAAATGCTGGTTTATGATCAGTTTATGGTATGTCTTTGCTTTTAAGAAAAAAGTAAATGACAAGGAATAAAATTTTGATATTGTTTTAAATTCTGAAAATATGAGAATCCTGCTGCATGAGTGCATTAAAAACTCAAAGCTTCTGATCTGTGAAGGTGCAAAACCATTTTGTGAGGCATTTCTTGTTGGTGAGAAACCCTTGTGTGGTCCAGCTGGGCTGAGGAGGGAAGGACAGCTGTAAAGCCAAGTTTATGTTATGGGTAGTTGTGTGAGGTAACTTCAGGTAGACTGTAGTGATGGTGTTTTATAAATCAGTTTTATCATGTTTCAGTGTTCCTGTCAGTTTGGTGTCTGTAGGGAGGAAAGATACATAAAAGGATGTCCAGAGTTATGCTGGGATTATTTTGCTAGTTTTGGGATGAAAAAGGACAGAACCACTACTGCTGGGCTTTCATCCAAGGGTTGCATCTCTTACAACCGGTACTTAAGGTTCAGGGTAGCAAGTTATATGTAAAGCTTTGTATTTTGTTGTGGTTTAGTTACATATCCTTCCTCTTAGGTTCAAACACAGTGTTTCAGTTGCAAAATCTCTTCTGGTCAGTTTAAAAGTTTGGCGATGATTTCTAAAGAAATCCATGAGCCTAGCAGGGAGTACTGGTGGCATCTGACGAGCTTCTGTTTGGTTTTACTTCCAGCCTGAATCAACTCTTAAAGCCTGTGTGGACTTGCTGTAGGTGGTAGTATGTTTTAGAGGAGTGACAAGAGTTTCTCATTAGCAGTGGGCCTTCAAAGGTCTCATGTTGTTAGTTGGTCATCACCTCTGTTAAAATGATGCTTGATACTGTTGCAGGGCAGGCTTATAAAGAACACTTCCCTTTAGATGGAGTATTTGTGTTTTTTTGTTCAGTTCTCACCACAATGTTTGTATGAATTTTCCTTTTTCTGTTAAGTAACTGCTGTCATCCACATTGGAAATGAAGTAATCTCTTTACCGTTCTTGCTATGTTAACAAGAATGAAATACTCCTTGCAGAGTCCTATGTGAATGAAATTAGTAATACTGCAAAGTGAAAAAAAATTATTTAAAAACTTCCCAAAATATAAGAAGGGTTACCTGTGTGCACTGTATTTTTCCAAACTTGGCCTCTTATGTAAAACAGAAGCAAAATGTCAACTGGAAGTAAATTGCTGTGCCCAGTCCCTGTCACGCAAGCAGAGAGACATTTCAAGCGTGAAGAGTTGCTTCAAGCTCTCTTGTATTGGGAGTCTTGAAATTTTCCTTTAAACCTTGAAATGACCCCAGCCACAGTGTTCCTGTCCAGATCCAAACTGGCTGGCAGGCCAAGGAGACTGAATCTTCTGATCAGCACTGAATTTAGCTTTTTTAATACAAAAACCTGATATTATTTGTATATATTATTAATTAGCACTTACTAAATGGAATTGTGAAGAAGTATCAGAAAGAGACAATTACTTGTTGTGACCTTTGGAAAAGATGGATGTAAAATATCCTCATCTTGGGATTTATTTCCTACAAACAGAAGAAATAATCTCAACAGAGAAACTGTTGGCCTGAAAATTTATGGCAGCCAAGATTCAAAGGGATAAAGGTGGGTTTTGTTATAGGACAATTTTTTTTCCTTTTCTTTAAAACACCCAGAACACACTTGCTTGGTCATACCATACCAGGCTAGAGGAAAGCCAGAACTGGATATTTGCTTGGCTGCTTTACTTGTTTCTAGTGGAAATACAAATAAAAACTATAAGCCATAAATCTTAGTTTAGTTTTTGCAAGCATTGAGCAACATTTAAAAACAATTACTTTGCTTCGGCAGCAGATGTTGTTAGAGAAGAGGATTTAGCAGTTGCTGCAGCCCAGGATTTGTACAAGAGCAGACCTTTTTCTCGTTTATATTTTAGAGGTTACAAAATAGGTACAATTATTTACTTTGGGCTTCTATTTAAAGCTTAGCTTGAGGAATTCAGACAATATTGACAAATTGACTTTTTTTTTTAACTTATAAAAAAAACCCCTGGTCTTAAAAAGGAATGCGGTTTTAAAAGTATGTTTTTACTGCTCCTTTCTTTCCCATCTCCTGGCCTCCAATATGATCAGTGAAATGCTACCAGGTGTAAAAAGGAAAAGATTTGGTGCCCAGTGAAGCAAAGGGCAAAAAGCATCCTGTGGATTTCAGCTTTGAGCTCTGGCTCTGCAGGAAGCTCTAGGTTTTTAGACATAGGTTACATTTGGTTGTTTGTGTTCTTTCACTGTAGCTCTGACTGCTCCAGGAAATGCTAAGCTGTTTTGTACTTGCATAAGAAGATGGCAGAGAAGGTTTTGATTCTTGCTCTGGAGTGTGCTGAGAGTCAGTGGGAACACCAGAAATGTGGAGTAGACCTTTGATCTTGACCTCCTGTTGCTGAGTCTGTGGACATGGAGGCTCTTGTCATTAAATTTCCCACCTTTTTGCCATAATTTCCACATTGTTTTGTCTTGGCCTTCTGCATGTTTGCAGTCTGAAGTTGAAGTGCTGGAGTGGTGGTACGCAGCACACACTTGCTGAGTCTGAGCTGCCCACTGTGGTGTGTAGGACCTGGGATGGTGACATTATCTGCTTTCCCTGGGGACATGGTGGGAGAGCTCCTTGCTGAGCATGGGTTCTGTATGGCACTGAGGCATCAATGGCTTCAGGTGCTCTAATGCAGCCTAAGGGCTCAGCATCTCCTTACAGTCAGACAGGTCTTTCAAGCTCTTGGGTGTGCCAAGCCATGAGCTCCTTATTCAAAACATGAAAATCTGTAAAAGAAAGAGAGGAAAAATGGGATGAGGTATTGCCAGGAGATGACAGTGTGGCATTACTATAGGGCTGCTCCTGTACTCTATGGCTGTGGCATGCGCAGATCTTCAACTTCAGTGTGGCTCCTCATCAAAATTAATGCAGTGGTTCTAGGTGTAACCAGTACCTCTTTGTTTCTAGGAAATGCTCAAATTGCATTACTGCTGATGTGCTACTGGCATCCAAACACTTTAATATTGCTTCTGTTTCCAGAATGTTCCAGTGTGGAGCAAAGGTGAAGGCCTGGCTGTAAAATGACTCTAGGTCAAGGTAGAGTGGAGTAATGCTGCTGAAATTGGCATATTTTTTAAAAGGTGAGCCAAGTCAGTTACTCCTTCAGCGTTTTCAGTGTGTTTTCTTTAAAGTTGCCAAGTGAGGAGTTGTGTTTCTTTCATGTAGAGCTCCCAAAGAATTTTTTTTCTTTGGGATATTGTGGTCTTCGTGCTTACAAGACTTAATCAAGCCAGTAGGACTCATTACAGTAAGCTGCTGCTCAGTGGGACTGTTTTTTGATGTGTGCTCCCCTTGCATGCCACAGACTTCCTAGAAGATAAAATGCAGGTTGTGATCATTGTTTTGTCCAATGGACCAGGACAGAGGCAAACATCTTGCTGTGATGAACATTTCACCATGTCTCTGAGCCTCAGATGCCTCCATTCACCCTCAGTTCCCAGAAGAAAGATGTAAAGGCCAATAAAGATATGTAATAAATAGGACTTAACTAATTTATTCACACAGTAAAACAGCAATACCCTAAAGTTAACTGAGCAAAACCAGACTCGCACTAAAGTGGTAAATTAATACTTCCCTGCTGCACAGAATCCATTGCTCAGGTGCATTTTGCAGAAGTTTAAAACACATTCACACTTACTGCTGCCTTTTAAAGATTATTAGAAAGGGCACTCCATGTGGATAATTTTGTTTTCTGTTATTGTTAGCTCTACATTTGGAATTTTAAAAAATAAATTGTATTGGCTACTCCTGAACTACACTGCAGTGCCACAGCCAACTATGAAGACATTAAAACCTGACAGTCCTGGTGCCTTTTTTCAGCAGCTCACCAACAGCTGGAAATTCTTCTCCGGGTATTTATTACCTGCTTACTCCTACTGTATTGTTTCCAGCTTTCAGCCCTGTCTCGCAGCAACTCTCTGTGACAGCAGTGCCATATGTCCCTGCTACTGCATCTGCAGGCCTGAAGTCTCCTGCTCCCTTCTCCCTGTTGTGTCAGTGCTGTGTGACCCTGCAGGACAGAGAGCTGCCTGTACCTGCTCCCACTGCAACCTTCCAACAAATCCACAGAGCTGCTCAGAGCTCCTTGACCAGCCAAAGATATTTTTGTGTATAAAGACATTACAGGGCTTGGTTTATGTTCTGGTGGTAGGACTTGATACTAGATTTTCATGACATACAGTGACACTGTTCCTCATGTTTGCTTTTAATGGTGTCAAGCTCTGCAAGCAACTATGTAGTGTCACAGAACAAGTAGGGGCAGGTTGTATTCCTTGAAGGAAGGTAATGCTACTCTTGGTGATGATGCCTATATGCCACTCTTGGGCTCTTGCTTTCTTATCTTCATAGGATGGATAGACCCCTTATCCACAGTGCTTGTTGCCCTGATGCAGCTTTCTCTGCACAAAATTTACAATTCCAAATCGCAGAATGCCTGTTAGAGAGGCAGACAATGTTGTTTCTATCTTTTCATGGCCTGAAAAATGGGAGAACCTCAAATAGCAGATAAAAATAGGGAAAAATTTGGTAACTGGGAAATGAATTTTAAAATATGAATGTTCAATAAACAATACAGTGGAGACAAAAATGGCAAAACCTACTCCCTGCTCTGAGGCTGAAGTGATTCTGAAGTAATCACAACTGCTGTCCTGTGCCTGCAGATCTCAGCTGTGCTGCCTCTGCAAGCAGAGAAGTGGCTCTTGGTGGCCTTGTAATACTTTTATTGCTTGCAACATTTTTTTTTAGCCACAACAGTGAAGCATCCCTCTAAAAGTGAAATACTGACACATCTGAAGGAAACCCATGGTCCATAACATCATTTGGCAGGAAGAGATTTTTATGTTGTTTTCTAGCTTCCATCTCTAATGCACTTTAGTGATGGATGATGTTGCAGAAGGATTCTGCCCAGTTCGTGGTGCTGTATAATCCACAGCTGGTGCATTCACCTTCAGCAGCAGTGCAACTCCCCTGGGCTGTTATTTCCCAGCCCCTCTGTCCAACCAGTCAGAGTCAAATGAAGTACCAAAGCTGTGGTGTGATCATCCCTATTATGTGATATAGATGTTAAACACTGCCCAGAAGTGAGCGTGAACCTTGGATTTGAATTTAGTAATTCTTTTCCAGACTCTTTCTCTGAGCTCTATGGAAATTGCTAATGCCATTTTACTTATAAACGTTTCTACAATATGCCAGGTGATTTAATACTCCCTGGAAATTAAGCTATTAATCCAATTCCATCAGACATTTTCATGCTTTTTCCTGTGATAATATACAAGAATAGCTCTCTTGAAAGCCTGAAAAACTCTCCATTGTCCTTTTTCAAATATCTCCTTGACTTTTGCCCCTAGCATACTGCCAGTAAAACATTCAGCAGCAGCTAGGCAGCTCCCCTTCCTTAGCCACTGTTTATTGCATTAGTCACAATTATCTTTATATCCATGTGCAGTTATTCCAGCTCTTGTGGCCTTTTTCGGTTGTGCAAATATATGTGCATGCTCTTGAATTCCAAATAGGATGATTAATCACTTTAGAGTCTTTGGAACAACCTACTTCCCTCAAGATAAGGATGTGAACAAGTGTTCAATCACAGATTCAAATTATAATTACTTTGGACTAGGAATTGGTTTCTGGTAGGCCTGTATGATGTGTTTTGCACTAGAGGACTGTAGCTGGACTTGAGTCCTACTGTGAATCAAATGCTAAGGCTGAAGACGGTAATTAATCACAGAAAAAGAAAATTGCCAGCTAAAGTGAAGTGGTAACCTCTGAAGAAGTCATTAGGGATGGAAGCCAGTTGGGGTGGTAGGGTTTACCAAGAATTATGCAGTGATCCCTCTGCATTTAGACAAATCCCCATTCTGGGGGGCAGCCAGCCCTCTGGAAGGGAACCACCAGACTTTGCCTTTTGGCATGCAGAGACATGTTTGGAGGACAAGACTTTCCCCAGCAAGTGCAGTTGTTGTCTACAAGGCCTTTAAACTCTCTGAAAGTGGGACTCTCTCATTCAGGTGTTGTTGCAGTGGGTGACAATATTAATTCCTTCCAGTTTGCTGCTGGGTGCTTACTGCTGGTGCTCCTCCTGCAGCTGCAGGGACTTTGAATGTCATTGTTGAGATTTGTACTTTGCACTGGTTCATTTCTGAGCTTTCCCCAGTGTTTCACCAGTAGTTTTTCTGTTTTATTCTTCCCTCTAGTCTAAACAGTGGTGTGTGTGTCCCACTTGCTCTAGGACTGTGTAGGCTGTATATGGGAAAGTGACTCACAGGAGCTGCCCACTTGCAACATCCTGAGACATGAAAAGGTGTAGATAACACACCAGGAGGCAATAAGTCATTTGGTCCTGCTGTGTGATTTTATAGCCTGTGCAGGTATGCCTGCACACAGCAACATCACATCCTCAGCCTCATCATTTTCCCCAATGTCAGTGACTAGTAATTGTACCTTACCCAGCAGTAACTGCTCCTCAGGTTATCAGGCAGACCATACTTGGGTGTGAAAGCCTGGTCTTGCCAAAGCTTTCTGGGGTTAAATCCAAAATCTCACAGTCAGTGGGCAGAGTTGCATTGATTTTAGTGGATTTTGGATTCTTAGCTATATAGTTACATGGCAGTAAATGTCTGGAAAAAGCCAGGGTTTAAAATTGGAAATATTGAGCTGCAAATGGAAAATGTGTCTGCTGAGCGGGAGGGGAAAGGCACTCAGCAGTGGAAGTGTGTGTCACTTCACACCACATGTATTTGAATAATCCTTGCATCATTTTGGCTAGCAATTAAGTGCCTCCACAGTAGTGGAAATCTGGATGCCTTCTTCCCAGTAATGATTTGCTGTATGGAAAGAATGAAGTACAAGAAAGTTTGGGGTTGCAGCCCAAAGGGTGGAAGTGAATGATTGTGATGGTTGAGCCATTGTTCATTGTGCTGTCACCATCTATTGGAAAGTGGGAGGTTGTAAGCAGCAGCTGTCCAGGGAAACAGATCAGCTGAAAAAATTATGTCTTACAGGTTTCCAGATACTGACCCCGGGAATATAATCAATTACAAAATCAAGGTAATACGTGGAACTTGGGATATTATTCTGAACTTGCCAGGTTTTGAAGGATTCTGTCTGTGTTGGAAAACATGAATGTTGCAGGAATTGTCTTCCTTTCTCTACAAAACAGTACTTCATAAATTGAAACTAATTGAAATTAATGTCTATAAATATGTAAAGGGTGAGAGTCAGGAGAATGGAGCAACGCTCTTCTCTCAGTAACCTCCAGTGATAGGACTCAGGGCAATGGGTGCAAACTAGAACCACAGGAGGTTCCACAGAAATGTAAGAAAAACCTTTTTCACAGTGAGAGTGACAGAACATTGGAACAGGCTGCCCAGAAATGTTCCTTCTCTGGAGACATTCAAAACCTATCTGGATGCATCCCTGTGTGACCTGGTCTAGGTGGGGATTGGATTGGACTAGATGATCTCTTGAGGACCCTTCCAATCCCAGTGATTCTGTGAAACATTCCTGATTTACACAGGCCAGTACACTCACTGGCCTTCTCCGCATCACCCTGATTGCAGGTTTTCATCATTCACCTTGTATCCTGCTTTTATGGTGAGCTGTGAAATAAGTTAGAGAGTTACAGAAATTTTAACTGTGATACTGCATCAGACAGAATGGATTTAGAGATTGGATACAGGATCCACGTGGGTTTAATGGGGAAATCTTGATTACAGTGAAATCAAGATAAAATTCCCATGAACTTCCAAAGGACCACACTTTCTGTTTTGGAGTTGTGGATTTTTTTCCTTACCTAAGATTTAAAGTATACTATTTGCTTCTGAAAACCATCTTTCTTACCCTTTAATCCATATCCACCCTCACTTTTCTGTAAACGGCTCTGCTATTAATGCTATGAAATGGTAATGTGGAAAGACAGGCAATAGATGTTATTTAAAGGACATTCCTACTGAGTACAAAGGAGTTCTGACTTGCAGGCAATTGAAAGAAACAAAAATTTTTGTGGCTGTTATAAGTGAAAAACTTTGGTGCTCTCACATGAGTGTGTACTTGAGGCTGATTTTGACTTTAAAAACTATTTCTTGATGTGAGATTTCAGGAAGGAGGGGAAATGGCTGTGTGTTTCTCTGCTTCCTGGTAGCTCACTTGGGACATGATGCCAGAACAAAGCTGACAGAATTCAGCCATGATTATGACATACTCAACTAATTTGGGGCCATATGAAACCCTTCACATTCCAGGCAAGTTTTATACCAGGGTGCTATTTCCAGAATCTTCTTCCTTCTCTTTAGCAGCTTCAAGAAATTTAAGTTTCATTTAACTTCAGATCCATATGTTCATCAGATCGTGATCAATGATAAATAGTTTGAATCGTGACTGGTATTTTGAACATATGACATTCCTCATGGAATTATTTTGAACACTGTTATTCCAGGCACACATAGCAGTTTTGATTCAAGGTGAACTACATCAGTCACCAAAATTAGATATTTATTGCTAGAGGACGAAATTCTTTCTCCCTCCCCTAGAAGTCAGCAGTGTATGCCAGCATGTATTTTTACAATATTGGTTTCTCACTTTTACTCATTTGAGAATTGAATTAGTTTTTGCTGCTGCTTCACCGACTTCACAGAACATTTCCCTGCAATCATTTAGCACGCTATTAAATTCTGGAGTATGTTGTCTGTACATTTGATAATTTGATTTTGAGTGATGTTTGTGTCATTACTAAGTATTTTAGTCAGCAACAGCAATATTAGTAATACGTAGTGAGGCTTTTAACAATGAGCTCAGAAAGAGATGTAGAAACCCTGATGTAAGGATGGCAATGGATTACTCCCAATGTCATTATCTTGCAACAGCTTCTGAGGCTCAATTCACTTAAACTTGCTGCTTTTGCATTTTCATCGGCTATTTTAGTTTCTTCTATTAGTCCAAACTGTGCAAAATTTGGTTTCAGAGAGCTATTTTTAAACAGTTTGGAACTTCCAATCTAGAAAGCATGAAGTACTCTGAAGATTGTGTTTCTCTCTAAATGTCTTTATGTTGCATGTTGTTATTCAGGGTCTAGCAAATGCCAGAGACCTAACAGATTATTAACTGTGGCCATCTATTTATTCTCCATTTCTGTGCCTCATTACCTGGTGCAACTCATTCCACTGAAAACAAATACTATTAAAGCTGTTCCAGTCTGAATGTATTGAGCATGAGGGAATATTTGGTGTTGGAGTACCAAATTTTACAGTGAAGTCATATTAGCTTTGGAAATTTATCCCATGGAAGATCAGTACAAAAAAAGACAAAGAAAATCCTGTTTAACCAACAATGTGCATTCATCTTCCTGCCCACAGAAGTTTATGTTAAGGCAAAACACCTTCATGTGTGGAGCACCATGTTACCAATATATCAACAGAACTATTATGAGGTCTCCATCCCAACCCAAGGGCTCCTTGGTGGTCCCTTCTGCCCTCTGTCCCACCAGAGAGAGTGTCTCTTCTCTGTAATTCTTCTGAGTGACTGTGCTTTAATTTCAACCAATGATATGGTCTAATTTAAATTTAAAACTCCATCAAAGTACCAAAGACTAGAAACCAGTGTGGTGTAAATGAACTTTTGTCAGTTCTGGAACTGTGCAGTCCCTGATCTGGCTCCCTGCGAAAGCTACTCAAATTGATAGCTGATGATCCAGGTGTAGACACCTTTTCTACCTGCAGTCTTTATATGTTCCAGTTGCTGTCTCTTGCTCTGATGACTTTATCTTTTATGCGGAGGTTCACTGAAAATGCTGGAGGTCACTGCTTGGTAGGTTGCCTTCTGAACCTTCCTGGATGTCCTGACAATACACAACTACCTTGTAATTCTGTATGAGAGCAATAACTAACTGAAACCATGTGCTAAAAGGAAGCAGACCCTGCTCTGCAGTGAGTGCCATGGCTGGTGTGGTGTCATTAGATTGAGCAGGAGCAGCCTGAGAGGGCAGTAAGTCTGGTAAGCCTCTGCTTCTACTGAAGAGACAGCAAGTGGAGACAGAATGTGATTGTGTACTGAAACCTGGATGGTCACAGAGTTCTGACCAGCCCTTGCCTGGATGCATCTCTCTTTAGTCCTGAAGGCTGAGGGCACACAAATCACTGGTGCCTTCTCTATCACATGGTCTTTGGTCCCAGGATCAGTCCCTGGCAATTCAGTGGAACAAACAGCTAATCACAGAATCATAGAATGGTTTGGATTGGAATTAGATGCCATGGCCTGGGACACCTCCCACTAGACCAGGTTGCTGAGTGCCTCAACCAGTTTGGCCTTAAACACCACCAGGGAGGGGGCATCCAGAACCTTTCTGGGCAACCTAATAGAGACCACACTGCTTTGTTTTGCTTTCTCTTGTGTTTGTTTTTTTTTTTTTTTTTTTCCCTCTGGGAAAGGTGGTAGACTTTACTGCTTGCTGGGTTTTGTGTAATTTTGGTTTCTTCTAAAAGTCTTGTCCCAGTTAATTCTCCTGTGGCTTGTGAGAGCTTTGCTTTGTGAACATTTAATCCAGTGTGGGCTTCAGCAGTAATTAGTAATGTGGCTATTTATGGAGACATTCTAACCTGCATTGTTCATGAATATTTCACCATGGTGGAAATTTCATACCAAATAAATCACTAATGAAAATGTCATTTCCCTGCTGCATTTACTTGACGTGCTGTTAATCTTGCTGTACCCATTGGAGGTAGAATTACTGTCAGATTTGCAACATAGAAAAGAATTGATTTTTAATTAGTGACCCCAATAGTGTAGGTTAAAAATTATTTCTTAAATGGTGATTTAATGTCCCTCTTCACATAATGCTATCAGCATCATTGCTTGTAGTAATATTTTGTGGACTGCTGCTCAAACAAATGCTTTGAAGGTCAACCTAACACCTGTTGGCATTGAAAGAATAAAGAAGAGCAATGGTATGGGAAAAATGGCTCTGGAAGTAGGATTTCTCAGAGAAACCCCATGAAACCCATCACCCTCAGTGCTGACAAAGCTCATAAGGCAAAGGAGCCCATCGCCCTGATTTATTCTCCTCTCAAAGTGGTCTTCAACTGGACCACCTAATCCTTGGATGACATTTAACGACAGTAATTATGGTGTGTACAAAAATTTTATTTTGACCTATTTCTGATCTATGTCCTTGATTTTTCATAATGTAATTTCTGTCATTGCCAACAGTCGCGTGGTCAGACATCTCTGACTGACAGAATGGCCCAACACAAAGGAGTCCAGCATCTCTAAGGTTGTTGACTAATTGACTAAATGAAAAAAGTTATTGAGTTATTATATTCTCCTGATTAATGTTAAAAAGATAACAAAAAAGAATATGTATTATGCTGTATGAGGGAGCTGTTGCATTCTGCTTTCTTGAAAGTCATATACTCTGGCTGTGTGCTCTTATCCTGGAAAAAACATAGATGCTGGTTACTGTGAAGGTTTCAGCTCATCAGATTTTAGGAAAATCTGAATTTCTAGAAATCAGGCCTTGCTTCTGAACTTCTAGATGTGCATTTAGACTTTGTACAGACAGGTGCTTCTCAGTGTAATGACTACAGCAAGCACTTCTGCAGCCAGACAAGCAACCGTGATTAGGGAATGATAAGATCATCTCCTTCTCTCAAAGGAAACTTTGGAATTTTCATCTGAATTTTCAGTTTTTTACAATTAAGAGTACTCTGCATCTATGATGATCCTACCGTTGATAAATTGTAGACTTCCCATGCATCTACTGCTGTCACTTATCCTGGCAAAAGAATAACATATTGTGGTCTAAATTTTGAGG
This sequence comes from Turnix velox, assembly GCA_013400935.1. Taxonomy (NCBI): domain Eukaryota; kingdom Metazoa; phylum Chordata; class Aves; order Charadriiformes; family Turnicidae; genus Turnix; species Turnix velox. The sequence continues at coordinate 392,851 of VZTY01025081.1, read as the reverse complement.
TCTCTTATTCTTGATTATTAAATAGACAAATTTGTGCCAATTTAGCTGATAAGCAGGTATCTGACAGGTCTAAAATACAGCTTCTTACTGTAGCTGCCACAAATATGAATTGAAGAGCCTAAACCTACCAAGTTCCATTGAAATCAGACCAGTTTTTCTGTTCACATTGCTAGGTTTCGGATCAAAGCTTAATTCACAAATTTAGAGCACTCATGTTTGAAAACATTATCTTTTGTGACTAACAACTCCATCATGTCGAAGGCTGTGGAGCTGTGGCATGACTAAACACCCCTTTCCCAGACTGCAGGCTTTTTTGTGTTTTATAGAGGTTCATAACTATGGTGTTATTCATTGCCTTGAGATAACTCCTCTCTCTGAGGTGCTTTGTCTGAATCAACACTGCAAAAGCAGCTGTCTCTCCCCCATTAGCTGTACTCACCTTCAGCAGAAAAAAAACCCCACCTCTCTCCTTTTCAAAAGGAGAGAGCAAATATCTTTTGGAAAAACAGATTAACCGTAAGAGTCACTTTTGATTTCTTACACTGGGGGGATGTTTAGCTGTCACAGAGGAAATGCACCGAGAGAGAAAAGCTGCCTGCTCTGTACATCAAATCATGTCAGAGGGAGCTGTAGGACTAACATAACAATATAATACATTGCCTTTGTGAGGGCTTGGTCATTTGTATTCTGTCTTAATGCACATTTGCGCCGTGTTTTGGAGGTTGTAAGAGCTATTTTGATTTGGGACCGTGTGCTTTCCAACTCTCCCCACTCACGCACTGTGAGAGTACAGAAGGTGGAATGAACCCAATAGTTCCTTCCAGTTTCCTGTGGCTTTGAAGGGCAGCCCTAGTGTATCTCTCCACTTAGGTGGCATTTTTCTTGAACTGGAGCTATTCTGTGTTAGTGCAGCTTACAAGCAGATTTGTTACCATGTGCCAGTGTGAGAGCTGGCGAGTTCAGCAGAGGAAGGCTGGGAGGGCAAGGAGAATTTGCAGGAATGGATCCCCAAGCTCATATTGTCAAGCGCTTTGACAAACTGGCAGATGAAATTCATCGTTGATAAATGAGCAGTGATGCACATGGGAGGAAAAACACGCTTGGTGACCATCTCTGAACTAGCTATTAACTCCAAGATCTCTTTCCTGAGTGGTTTTATAGAACTATCAGTTATATTGTCAATTCATCAGCAAAGCAAACCAAACCAAACCCCAGCTAGCATGGGAGGAATTACTACGGAAGGACTGGAGAATAAAGGAGAAAATGTATAAATCTGTTCTGCACCTATGTTTTAACACTCTATCATGAGTTGATCCCTCCCCCCTGTTTCAAAAAGTTACAGGAGAACTGGGATAGCACAGGCTTTCAGTGCTGAAAAGAGACTATATAAGAATGGATAAATGGATTTACTGTTTTTGTGGCAACAAAGAGATGAAATAGGGTATGATTGACATGTATGACATGATGAGTGGCTTGCACAAGGGGCATGGGACCTTAGTGTGAGAACAAGTCACCTTCAGATCAAATGATCACATAAAAGATTTAGGACAACTACAAGAGGATGCTTCTTCACACACTAGTTCGCTGAGCTGTAAAACTCTGTTTATCACTGGGGATTTCAAAGTTAATATTGTGTCAGAGCAGGCATGTAAATCCCAGAGCAATCAGGCAGGTTAATAGAAGACTGGTCTGGTAAAGGCCACTGAGTGTCTGTGTCTCACCTGTGTCTCTGGAAGAGTCTGAGCTGTTGGTGAATCAGGAGATATAACAGGAATGTATCACTCATTGTATCGTTGTCTTAGACTCACACTGGATCCTGGATTTTTTTTATCTTTCAGTCATCCTGTCCGACTTTTCATAAGGTTTCAGACATGGGTAGTTATGCTGAATGGGTTTATAGATGATTAAGTAAGATTCGTACACAGTTTGATCTCTCTGCATATAGTGATTACTCCCTACAGTCTGAGTATCAGCAGCTTTGGCTGAATCAGTTTGTGGAGCAAAAAGCCACAGCTGACTTTGTGCTGGAGAGTGCCAGGAGCACTCATACAATCTGTCACAGTGTCACTGAGGGCAGTAGTGAGATCTATCTGCTGGAGCACTGTGCTCCTGCAGCCATGGCAGGTTGGGTTTTTTTTAACTTTACGGATATAACAAAGCTGTTACTGGCATGTAGAAAGGGACTGACATACTTTAAAAGCTATCATTTATAGGCTGCTATGTTCCAGCAGTACATAACTAGAAAGGGAATTTTATTTCTGCTTTGCTCAGTGCCTTGTCCAGCCTGGCCTTAAACACCTCTAGGGAGGGGCCATCCACAGCCTCTCTGGGCAACCTGTTCCAGTGTCTCACCACCTTCAGAAGTAAAGAATTTCTTTTGTATATCCAGCCTGAATCTTCCCTCCTCCAATTTGCATCCATTACTACTAGTCCTGCCATCTTGTACCCTATTAAGTCCTACCCCAGCCTTTCTGTAGGCCCCCTTCAGGTATTGATAAGTTATTATGAGATCCCGCCTGAACCTTCTCTTCTCCAGGCTGAATAACCCCAACTCCTTCAGCCTGTCCTCTGAAGGGAAGTGCTCCACCCCTCTGATTTTCTTTGTGGCCCTCCATCTTGGACTTGGTACCTGGCCTGTCTGATGGGTTCCCTGAGACATCAGAACAACTCAACACTCAAACTCTGCGTTGCATTTTGCAGCACTTTATCACCTTGTAACTGGCTCTTCCTCCTCTCAGTTCCAGGCACAACTGCCACCTTCTGTGGGCAAATATGAAAGGACCATGTTTTTTGTAGCTCAGGAGTTGAGGGAACCACAGTCTCAAAATCCTTCATCCCTTGTTTGATCCCTGTAAATATCTTCCCAGTAGTATTCTCTCTTTGCTGATTTTAGCTTTCCCCCATTCTTTGTGCATTCTCCGTTTACTTATGATATGCTTTTTTGAGTGACTATTCATCTAGACTTAAAGCACTCATAGTTTGGTTTTTCCTCAGGCCTGTGACAGACACTCCTGGAAATGTCACTATCCTGAATTCAAAAACTTGCAGGTCATTTGCTCCCACATACCCTGAACATACTGACTTTCAAGTTCTTTAGTAGATCCAAGATTGTCCTCACAAGCTTGGTTTTTGTTTATCTTTCCATTTAATTTAATGAGAATTAACTTCTTGTTACTGAATGACAGTTTATTATTCAGAGTAAAATCTTCTGTCATGCCCTTATTACTAACACAGCTGTTTCTAGAATAGCAAAAGCTTTTTTTGCTTAGGTGTATCATATTAATAAATGCCTTCAAAAGTGCATGGAGAATATATCCCAGCTTCCACAAAAAATAAGTAAAGCTAAATCCTCTTTCTGCATTTGTAGGCTTTCCTATTAGTAATTTGTTCATATGATTAACCATGAATAAAGAACTGAACAGATTTTGACCTTGGCTTTACTGCTGTATCATGTTACACCCTCTGTTAGATACTTTTGCCCCTCTGACAGCCTCTCTTCCCTGGATGGTCTGTTGGATATTAAATCCCTCCCATAGCTCTTTCCTTACCCAGCTTTCAAAATGTACAAACTGCTTTTTATCAGCTTGTCAGGCATCATCACTCCTAAGAAGCTGTTCAGCTGACCCCTGCAAAGCATACTTAGTGCTTTAAAGCCTGATTGTCAGTGATGGGTTTACAAACTCCTGTTCCTCAGGCTTCCTCTCAGTCTTCTGAAGCAAAAGGCAGCAGTTGGTGTCCCTTGGGTCACTTTGAATGTGTTCTGATGGGAAACATTTTTTCACTCTTCCACTCAGCAGTCTCTATCAACATTGTTCAGCTCAGAGCTCTTAAGACCAGACATGTAGCATTCTCCACTTGGATCACGTTCCCCCATCTGCTTTTGATATGTTATTTTGAAGAGGTTTTGTGACTAAACACTAACACTGTGGTGGCTGTAGTGGGTGTCCATGAATCAGTGTTAGCTTATTCTTTTGTAATGTAATAGACATTGAATCAAAACATAGTTGATGATTACAGAAATGGTAGCACAGCTGTGGTTTATAGTTGAAGGTTAAAATAAACTCTGTACTCATCATTTTAGAAGGCACACTAGGAGGAGCGAGCATTAGAAAGCAGAAGAACTATGTTTGAAATGCTAGTCACTGGGAGGGCTGGTGCACCCCAGGGCACATTTGGAGGAGGAGGGAAAAGAGGTTTTAAGGTTGGTGGGACTTTGTCAGGTTGAGGATAGTTGTGTTGCTTTGTCTTCTTCCTGAGGACAAAAAAAATTCCTGGGAAGATCCTTATGTTACTATTTCCTAATCAGACATTCGCTTTTTTCATGAAGAGTTCATAAAGTATATAAAAAAATCTATGACATATCGAGGGGGAAAGTGCAATCCTTCTCTTCCCCTTTTCACTTGTTTTTTCTCTTTACTTGCCCTCACATGAGGAAACCCCACAATTTTCATGGAGGGGGAGGAGAAAAGTAAGGGCCCAGATTCCCACAGTAGTAGAAAGTTTATCATGGAGCCTAAAGTTGAGGAAAGATCATTTAATTCTACTGCAAGGAATTCAGTGAATTGGTACATGGGTGGAAATAGTTCTCTATAGCTATGCAACTTGTGGAACACCAACTTACATTTGGCAGTTAAAATCATTGGCACAGTTGAGGTGCCAAGAAAAAGTAGAAGCTGTGAGCAGGCAATAAGCTGCTGGGCTGTGGAGCTCATTTTCTGCAGCAGTGGGAGCTGCAAGAGGCAGAACACTGTGATCCATAGTGGAAACACTGATCTTCAAAAGCACTTAGCATCAGGCTGCATTGATCATTAATTACAATGACTGCACAAGTTAATAATACTAATAATTTTATTACTAACTTTACTGGCTGTTTGTATTACAGCTGTATTCAGAGATACTGTTCCTGGATGGAGTGTAAGAGATTAGGAGAGACTTAGCTGATGCTGTGGGTGCTGTGCTGCCAGCAGACAGCTCAGCTCTCCCAATGCCTGCCCATGTGTGAGAGCAGCTTCACATTGCAGCTGGTGTGCTCTGTCAGGAAGGATGTGTCAGAGCCATCTTTCTGAGTAGATGGCAGTTGCTGTGTCACTTTCTGTTGTACCTTCCAAATAGTTGGAGGATGAAGCAGGTTCCGTTGCAGTCAGTCTCTCTTCTGAAAAGATCTTATTGAAATGTGAAACTCCTGGGCCATGCAAATCACTCACTTGTTACATCCTGCAATTCTCTCAAGCACCGAAGGTCTTTCTGGCTTGGATTAAGAGTTAGGTTTTATCTGAAAGCACTGATGCAAGCTCATTGCCTCACTCCTCCTTAGGTGTGTCCACTAGAGCACTCGACTACCTCTGATCAGTTCAAACTGTACCTATCTGCTGGCAGGAGTACTTGTGTGGGACATCAGCCCTGCTGTGGGTGGTATTTGCTCATATACTGGAGAGCAGAAGAGGGAGGGCCTATGTCACCCTGTGGACAGCAGCAGGTGAGATGGCCCTCTGACTGTGTGGTGCGAGGTCTGCATTGTCAGAGTCTGGTCCATACTTCCCAGTGGCCTCAGAAATTAACTTGGTGTCCACTAAAGCATGAAGCTGATTTGTTTTGGCAGTGACAAGTCAGTGCAGAAGAGTGACAGAAAGCCATAACAAATGACATGAGCTGTCGTGACAAAGGCGTGAGGGTGAGACACCCTACCTAGGAGCAACAGCAGACTTGAGTGTCTTCAAACAGGGGGTCATGCAAGCTGGTGGTGTCCTGCTGCTTCTGCCTCCTTGGCTATCCTTTTAGTAGCAGCAGTGTGCTGGTTTTGCAGCTGTGGGGGGTTCTTGGCACTCTGCTTGTTGAGAGTCATTTCTGAAGCCCATTCCTGGACAAAATTTGCAGTGTCACCTTGAGGTGAAAGATGGTAGCCTACAGCAGTGGGCTACAGTGCAACTCATGTCTCTGTTACTGCACCATCTGCCAGCATTTTGGGGAGGGTGTAAGCTGATGGAGAGGTTGAACAAAATAGCCTAGCTGTGCTCAGGGAAAGAAATGAACTTAGCACTTTATTTTATGATAGTGATGCTGAATTCTGATACAAACAGATTGTGCCTAGTATTTTACATTTTTCACTCAACTTTGCTTTAAAAGCTGCTATAAAAATGAGTTGGGTTAGCTCAGTGTAACTCTCTCTTTGTGCCTTTTACTAATCTCAGGTGACTTGTGAATCTAAATGCAAGTAAAACGGAGGCATCTAAGCAGATGCCAGGGACCTTTGGAGCTGGCCCAGTGAAGCTCAGGAGTTATTATAGGTAGTGTTCTGCCTCAGCATGAAATGGTTAACCTGGCCTTTTGGAAAAAGCAGCCTTTGCCATATGCAGATGCAAGAACCTCTCTGAGAATTAGCTGACAGTTGTGCCTGCTCCCAAACTTCTGTTTCTCCCTAGACTTTCTGGTAGCACACTATTTAGCTAGCAATTATAAAAATATCATAGATGCCTTTAAAGCACAGTTCTTGGCCCTAAAATCACTCCCAAAGCTAGTCAAAACCACCTTGTTCCCTGGCCCTACCTGCACTGACTGCTGAAGATGTTAAACTTTTGGCCTTTGACCTTTTATCAGATTTAATTGGAGTTTCAGCTCACTGCTTGCATTACTGAGTGCTTGGCATTACAGTAACCCAGCACAGGCCACCTGCTAATGATCCTTCAGATACAGGGGATTATTAGCAGTCAGCCTTGATTGCTGAAACATGCACATCCACAACAGCCACAGTTGCTGAATTTGTGCCTGTAAGGCTGTCCACTGTCCTACTCTTTCAGTCTCACTCTGATTTACTGTTCAGATGGTGTTTACTCCTGGCTCCACCATGGTGTGCAGATGCTTCTTGTTTATGTTTTGTGCCTTCCTGTCTAAATTATTACCTGCCTGGAAGCCACAGTCTTTTTGTCTCAGCTTGTGCCCTCTTCCACACCTGGTCCCACCTTGGCTCCAGAGATCCACACCTTTAGCTGGGAGAGCAAGTCTTTCATCCCCACTGGTAGCATCTAGTGCTTTCTCTGGGAAGGAAAGAGCTTTATGAGGCACGACCTGGTTTTCTCAAGCAATAACCTATTTTATTCTATATTTGCTCTCAAGTCTGATGGACAGAATTCTTTAGAAGTTTAGCTGTGTGTTAGGCATTTGTTGCTACCAAAAGCAGAAAGGCACATCTTGTTGCAGTCATTCTTCTCACTTGATCTTGGGGATCCAACTGAGGTTAATTTGTCAGCAATACTATTAGGGAAAATGCAGTGTACCTGATCTGCTCGAATGGAGCAAGAGAAAATACACAGTATTCTGATTTAAATTAATATTGATCCCACTAATGGGAATAAGAGGACCAAAATAAATTAAATAAATGGAGTTAATCAAGAAAAAAAAAATTTCCAAAGAGTAACCTTGTGTTAATGGAGCTAATTTTGCTGATGTCAAGTAAAGACATAGAGAAGGATAACAGACTTTTTGTTGGGAAAGACACAGGGCACTGCTGCCTCCTGCTCTGACTGCCCAGGGCTGCTGAGGTAGGAAATTACTTCTGAAGACATAAAATATGACTTTAAAAACCCTATTTTTTTACCTATTTACCTGAATCTCTGTAAAAATACTCAAAAGCTTGAGGCTACCAAGGCATTGGCTGTGTCTGATTGATAGCCCTACTTCCCCTCATTCAGGGGGTCTCCCCAGCTCATGGGTGTGAGTAACCTTTGCTGGCAGGGAGCTGGGGTCACCACAGGCAGTGTCTGAGCTCTGGGCTCCTTTGGAAGGGCCAAGCAGCAACGTGTGTGGCAGGCAAACAGAGATCACTGGGAGCTGGTGGCAAGAGAACTGATTCAAAGCTTCTTGGCCACAGAAAGAAAGAGCAGATAGCATTTTAAGATGCTTCTATACTCAGCCCTCACTGCATGTGACATGGCTGAACATATGCTGTTTAACCTGTAGCTCCAGCTGCAGAGTGTGGAACTTCCCTACTTTGAGGAATAAGTAAGGAAGTGGTTGCAGCTCAAAAAGCCTCAATTATGATCCCACTATGAGGTTTGGGATCTCTGTTTTGGAGATTCTGTGACAGAGCTTTGCCTCTATTCCTATGGGCACGGGGTGGCTGAAATGGGTCTGGGACCCCAGTTCCCTGAACTCCAGGCCCCGTTTGCTGCTGGACCCAGCTCTTTTTCCATCAGTTCTTGTTTTATACAAGCCAGCATAATAGCTTGGCAGGAAGGATGAAATATGAACATGGAGAGTATTGAACACACTGAATGGAAAAATAATCAGTTTCCAAAACTGGTAAATTGACTTAACTGAAAGCTGTGCCGGTATAGAACAGCCAGAATATGGAATATTGTAATTAATTGCAATTAATAATTGAAGGCAGGCAGTTAATTTATTGTCATTTGTACTGAAACACAGAACAGTGATCCATAACAGCAGAGGCTTCTTAGTTGGCCAGCTGCTTTTTCACTGCCTGTGTCACTGTCACAAGGTGTGGGACACACTTAAGAGGCAGGATACCTGCCTGTCAGGTACCCAGCAGTGTTGTGAGGGAGATTTCTGACAGACTAGATTTCCTTCATCCTATCCCTCCCTTACTCTTCATGCAGAAAAAGCAAACTTACCCAAATTCAAATTTGAAATGCTGATATGTAATTATTTGGCATTGTGAGGGAGGAGTGAATGGTAGAAGCTGAAAGTGTTTCAGGCCCAACATGTTCATGGGTATGGACTTGGCTAGTCTAAATTCTCACACTAATTATCCCATAGAAAATGACTACAGAAAGACTTGAAGTGCATTAATATTCAAAGTCAAGGCATCCAAAGGGTTTTAAAACCTGTCTTTAACCTATTAGTAGGAAAGAGTAGTACCCAGTAACCTGAGTGCTCACAGCTAGAGTGTCCGTAATTTCATTTGTCCCCCTCTCTCTTTTTGGAATAATTTCTTCAAGCAGATAATTTTAGCCGAAGTGAAGATTAGCTTTTAATTTCATCCCTTTATTGTGCATTCAGATGGCTGCCTGGCATGTGCCCATGTTTTGTTTACACAAGCATGGCCAGGGGACTCTGTGCTGCTGATGCTAATTAACACCCCCAATGTCACTTTCTTCCTGGTTCATGTCACTAATTATGTGATGCTGCAAACGTGACAACCAGAATTCAGGGAGAATTTAATGCCTGAATTTTGTGATGTAGCAAAGATGAAGTGCCTGCAGTCCAAGGTAGAGTTTCTCAGATAACTATGAATTTTGTTTGACTTCAGTAGGCAGGACCAGCCTGAACCTCCTGAAGTGTTCACAGCTCTGGTTAAAAGAGATCCTGATCTTCACTCTCTCACTTGAGTGTCTTTGCTGACCATCTGCTGTGAAGCTGTGACTGGATGGCCAAATCAGTGGTGCAAGTTGTAAGAAGGAAAGTGTGAGATTAGAGTAAAGCCACTGGATAATTTTACAAAAAGCAAATGTTGATGTAGGACCAGGGGAGGGAGGTGTGGAGACCAGGAAGCCATGTCAAGGAAGTGAGAATGCAGGGATGGAGGAGCTGGAAGAAACTGGAGAGTGGTTGCTGTTGGGAGATAGTGATTGGCATCTGCTTGAGAGCAAAAGACTTTGTGGGGACATGGACAGGGCTGGGGGATACTGAAGGGAATGGAGAAAGTATAAAGGAGGTGAAGCAGTAATTCCTATGAAAAACTTTATAAAAATCTTTGAACAACTTATGTGTGAATCTGTGTGAAAGTCTGTCTCAGCTATAAATACAACATAGTCATTCTGGAGCCAATAATAATGATGTCTTATGGAAAGAAAGCTAGCAGTTGTTTTATTCCTACTTCATGCTTCTGAAAGGCAAGTATTCTTTGCTAAATTTTCTTAACAGTCTTTAGAGCTGAAATAGAATTATTCAGTAATTTGTATTAAAAGCATCGCTAAAATTCTGAATAAGTTAATGAGAATGGATTTAACTCACTGAACTTTAGAAATGTGAAAAGGGAACACAAAAAATCAGCCTTATTGTCCTTTTAACTGAGTTTCTGTCTTTTATATCATGATGCTGAAAGGCCAAAGCAGCTCTAGGGAAAGGCGTTGTTGAAAGAGGAAATTGTTCTTCTCTTCTTAATTAAGAACTAAAGAAAATGAGCAGTTTAAACTCGCAGTTGGTGGTTAGAGAACCAAACCCAGACTCATGAACTTTCCAAACATACTTAAGTTCCCCAAAGTCTGCATCAGGGAGCTGGCAAGAGCTTAGTTCAATTACCTGTTGTATTCTTCTTTCCTCTATTATGTCCAACTCTGGCTAATAACAACAGCACAAGGACCTGCTTTTGCTGGTTTATGGGCAGGGTTCTGTACTCAGCTACAGATTCAGTGCCACATCCAGCCTGCCTTGTCTGTGCTGGGACTGAGGTGGCACTGGGATGTATAGGCACCATGTAAAAACTCATGACTATAGTTGGGAGCAATTGCTGTAATTTTTTCCCTGCCTCACACCCCGCTTTTCCAGGAGAGTGGGTGAACACCATGACAGCCCTGGTGACAAAAGGTCTTCTAAACACCAAATAGTGTGTTTAGGGGTACTTGGCGACACCTTAGGTCTCTGTGATGGAACTATGATAAGGCATTGGAAAGCTACATAAACATATTCCTATTTATATTTATTTTGTATGTGTCTACATACAAAAGTCCCAAATACACGCATGTCATCTGTGAAGGAATCAGTCTCGAAGTTCATAATCAATTCTTCCTTGGTCCACACACAAGGCTCACAGCAAGGTATATAAATGAAACTAAGAAGCAGCAGCATATTTCTGCACTTCCACCCATGCCATTGTGTTCATTATGCATTGCAAGGAACAGAAAGAGGGATGCTGTAAATCAGAATTTAACTTTTCTCCCTTCCCTGTATCATAAAACCTAGCGAGTGCCCCTGGGCAAAAAGGAAGGCTCATTCTCCTTCCTTGTGGTTGAGCGATGCTATAAACCGCAGCAGCAGAAAGGTTCTGTTTGGTTTATTGGGCAAGACCTTGTCTGAGTTGTTTAGGGCATCTCTACAGGACCAGACACGAGAGCAAGCTCAGCCTGAGCTAAATGGGGAGGGGCAGAACAGGGAACTGGGTCTTGGTCACCTGCTGCTCCATCACTGTGGTCCAGCACTGTGCCAGGTGGCTGCAGTGGTGCAGGATCCCTGTGGTAGAGGATGCCATCACCTTCCAGGATAGGGAAACTACAAAGAAATGTAATTGCCTTCTCCTTGGGAGTACTGTGTGAATAAATATGCATTGGCCTGAAAGTATTGTGGAGGAATCATAGAATGCATTGAGTTGGAAGGGACCTTCAAATGCCATCTAGTTCAACCCCAAATGCTATCAGTGTTTTACCCAAAATATCAGTTGAATGAGATTCACCAATTTTATTGTGCTTAGAATTGCTAAGAACTGACAAGTTGTCTTTGTCTCGGTTAAAATTTACATCGGGTATAAAATGAATGAACAAAATAAAAATGCCCCAAACCCAATGTACTTCTGATCCATCTTTTTTTTTTTTTTTAAAGAGAACTCATATGAGCTAAAAGATCTTTTATCAAGTTTCCTGACGTGCAATGGAACTGGATTCAGCAGGTTCAGATTTATTGACTTTAATTCGCTGTACCAGCTTTTGCTAGAGAGCAACCTGGCCTGATAAAAGTTGTGATTTTGAATGAAGTTTTCATGCAAATGCAGTTTAGAAGACATTTAAATAAACAATAAAAATCTGTTTCATACATGCATTTATATATTTACATTAATCTGCAGCTAAGCTAACAAACACTGATTTTTGACTGAAATACAGAGTTTGATGAAAACAGTATTTTGTGCCAAGCTGGTTATAATGATCATGTAATTCAGAAAATGTATGAGGCATTAAAACTCTGTGGCATCTCCTTCCCCACTAAAGACTGTAAGAGGGATTGATGGGACCAATAAATCCATTCCCATAGGGAAGACTGGAGAAAAACCAGGAAGGAGTACAAAATATAGCCCACCTGGTAGTTTTATGGCCCTGTCTGAATGCTGTAATCATTTTAAAGAGATGCTGATTAGTCCATCTTCCAGGGATTGAATTGGCAGCATCAGTAGCATCAATTTCAGCAGCAGCACTGGAGGTCCTTAAGTTCCTGTTTTGTGGCTCTGATGCAGATGATTCATCCAGTCAGCAGGTGCTGTTCAATCTGCACTAAACATATAGAACTAACAGATGAAGGAATGCAGAATTTGCACTTAAAGAAATAATGGAATGCCTCAGCTGTCACCAAAGTCCAATGAATTGAAAGGACATTTGAGTGTACAGATAGAAAATAGACAGGAAAGATACAGGCCCAGCTCTTGGATGAAGTGGCAAAAGATGTTTGCTCTGATTTGCTTCCTATCACTACTTATTTTAATTTTTTTGTTGCCAATAAAAAGGGTGCAAAATACCTACTGTGCTCATTATCTTTTATATTCACCTATTTTTTCTGGTAATTTCCTGGTATTTTAATTTCTTTCTTTCTCATTTTGGTTCATTTTCCTTTAAGGCACTGTAATTAATGGACTGTTCTCATTTCCTTCGAGACAGCATTCTTAATTGCTATAATTCTCACTTACATCTTTTAGGCATCACTCCTGGCATTGATTCATTTCAATTTGCATTCCTGAATGCTGCAACTATAAATACTCAGTCAATACATGTAGCCAGCCAGTCTCTTGCCCTTTTCAATGCTATATAGGATTTTTTTCTTTGCTTTTTTATAGCAGTTAAGTGGTGACTTATGATTGTACCATTATCTTAAGAGCCAGTGTATGTTTGCCTTTATTGCATTCAGTAGGTTGTGCTTTGGGTTGGTGGTAAAAGTGACAGGGAGTTTTACGTGGTGTTCCACTGTGCAGGGCTGCCATTGCTTTATTATTTTGAGAGTAACAACCTTGAGGCAGGTTTCTTTTAACCAAATTGTCTAAACAAATTACTTTCTGGGGAAAGAAATTACAAGTTATGAATAGGATTTGCAAATCTGGAAAAAAGTAGTAAGTGATGGTGACACAGTTTTCTTTGAGAAAGTAGAGGTGTGAGTGAGAGCATATGAAGCTCCAGCTCGGGTGCTTAATGAAGGCAGCAGGAACATCTTGGCAAAAGCCATGATGCTGAAATCTTTTGCTGGCTCTTCCCCTTTACTCCAGGAGTCAGCAATGGCCCCAGCCTCAGGGGTTGGCCTCTCACAGGCTGGCAGGAGAAAGCAGCATGGGGTCTCCTGCCCCTGGACACTGACCCTGTGATCCATTTGCTATAGATAAAATGAAACAAAGTGAAGCAGTTCAGTGGCCTGTTCCCAACCCCCTAGGTCACTTGATTATCATGGTTTCACTCTGGTACAGTTACTTCTTGCAAAAATGAGATGAAAATTACTTGGTTATGCTTTAGAATGAGTGCATCCAAATTACTCCAAATGCAATAAAAATAGCCCCTACAGGGGAGTCCTATTTATAGATCAAAGAACTACAGCAAATAGGCTACTATTTTTTAGTGTCCCTACAAATGCATCCCCAAGGAAAGACATAAGAAAGGTGGTTCTGTGACCAGCACTTGAAGCAGTTGCATTTTCTGTATGGGTAAGATTTACACCAAACCTGATCATCACTATGGTCTGTGTCATGTGTCGGCTAGGCACAGGAACCACTGACTGCTGACCCCTTTGCCAACCCACTGCCATTGTTGGCTCCAGCGTGGTGCCAACCTCTCTGGTCCCAGCAATGCTGAGGGGCTCAGGGGTGCTGTCTGGGGAAACCACTGCTAATTATCAAGCCCTGAGGGCAGCTTAATTAGATGGGGTTTGTGTCATCTCATCTGTGGAATTTGTGCTGGATGAGCAAGAGGAGAGCAAAGGAGAGAAACCTGTCACATGCTTTTACACTTATTCACTTTCACACTTTTTTCATTCTTATTATCTTGGCAGGTTGTCAGTGGGATGGAGAAAAGACTCTTATTTAATAAGAGTACTGCAAAGTGGAATACAAGCATCATTGCAAAGTGCACAGGCTGTGAAAGAGAAGATTCAGGGAGGAGAAGAAAGTCCTTGGATGAAAGGGTAAAAGTAACCTTATTAATACTTGCCAAAAAGTTTATACAGCCAGCCACAGCATTCAGCAAAGTCTTAATTAATTTCCTTCCCAGTTGCAATATGCTGGTGACTGCCCTGGAAAATCTATGGTGGGTCACAAGAAGTTGTGATCAGGGGCATGATATTCTGTTGGAGGCCAGGCATTAGTCATGTCCCTTCGACGGTGATACAGCAGCCAAGGAGAGGTTTAACATCTTATCTCATGGTCATCACTGACAGTGTTGTGTTAGGGTCACTGAAGAGTCCACCAAAATTGGGGTAATTTTTGTATAAAGGATGTCTGAAAGCCCTAGAAAAAGGCTGTATAATGGAGAGGAAAGGCTGGCTTGGGCAGCTTCATTGACTAGAAGTTCTGTAGACAAGACCCTCACCCAGCAGTTTCACACTGACTCCACACTTGGCTCATTGGCCTTCAAGATAGTATTCCACTTGTGATGGACATGCTGTGGTGGGCTGAGTTCAGGCAGACTAGACTTCTTCTGAAGATGTTTTGGGGTTTCTATTGATAATAAATGGGCTCCTCCTCCTTGTGACTTGGTTTAAAGAAGAGATAGATGACTTAAAATGAGAGTAAATTAAAATTCAAGATGTGCTGGGAGCTTGAACAAGCTGGGCTGGATTCCAGGATGCTTCGTGGAGAGACAAAAACAGGAGGGGAAGCAGCAGGAGTGGTGTGAGCAGGGAAGAAAAAGCTAAAAGATGGTTGGCAAGGAGCAGGGAAGCAGTGATTCCCCTTTTGTGATGGGGGAAGTGATGTGAAGGAGGTGCTGATGTGCCTATGTGCTATGTAGAGCTAAGTAGTGTTTTAAATTGCTTTTAAGTTAATCATACTAGGAGGGAAATGCTTGAACAGTATTGCACCTTTTCTATTCTATTCTTTCCTCCAACAAATGATGCTACTTCTGTCTTTGCCATATTCTCATTTTTCAAAATCCAAATGTTCCTATATGCTCTGGTAAAATGGAGGAAAATACTGCTTTTTTTCTTGATTGCTTTTGCTCACAACCAGTCATTCTTAGGGTGAAAATCTCAAGACTTGGGGAAACACAGGGAAAATGCCAGATGTTGGTGGGGCCTGGTCTCAGCTGCAGGAGGGTGGCTGCAGCCCACAGTGGCTGGAAGCTCCCCAGCCCCCAGGGACTATGGCAGGGCATGAAGAGCACACTACAAATATGGTGCTGAGTAGGAGAGGGGGGAATATTATCTAGAAAAAATAGCAATAATCTGTTATTCTGGTATTTCATGGTGGAAAGCAAGAGGTGCCATGGTGAGCTGAGAGCATGACATGTTATCTCATAATTTTAAAAGTCTTTCAAGTAATGTGTTTAAATAACACAGCAATATCTGTTAAATGGGCTGCATAAGAAAATATCCCTTTTTTTCCAAGTATCTTTTTAATAGGGAAAAAAGGGTTAATTATTTTTGGTGGTTTTTTTCCTACTTTTGTAATTACTTTGCTTTCACTGGTATTTTCTTAGAAAGAAAATGATGAATAGGTCTTAAGCTAACACCACTTTGCTTGTAAATGAACTCAAATCCATTTAATAAATGATAAAAATTGCAATAGAGCTGAAGGGAGAGACATCTAATTTATAGATTTTTTTTTCTCCTGAATTAATATATAAAGGATGTTGGAGCTATATAATTTTCATTTGGGTTCATAAAAATGTTTTCTGCAAAGCACTCTTCAGGCAGGAAGAGATGTAAATAAGCCAACCATCACATGCTGTGGATGGGGATGTGTTTTTGTAAAGAACAGCGTACTTCAGCACAGCAAATTACTACTGAATGCCTTTATCCTCAGAAATATGAAAGGAGATTTTAAAGATTTAGCAAAATTTTCAGTGAGAAAAGTATATGCAAAAGGTAGCCAACCTGCACTCTAAGATCTGCTCCTGCAGCACTTTTTCCTGTCTATAAAGTCTCAGAATTAATTGCATTCATCTCTGCTCTTTACATAAAGTTAATACACACACGTAGGGCTGAGCTCTCCTGCTGTACACCCAGCAGCCTGGAGCCCTGTGAATTTATGTGCTGCTGTTTAGATGGTCATGACCTTGAAACAAAACAACTACTCACTTAAGTCTTTTTATGGATTTCTTCGATGTTTGCTTTAATGTTAAACCACTGAATTTGGTTACCTTTTGTGGTATTCTTCTTTGTAATTCAGAAAAGAGGCAACTAAGTCACTACTCAGTCCAACAAGTTTGGAATAAGAAGAACATGGTAACTGTGCTTTTGGAAGGTTGCTTAGGATTCTCTGGTGGTGAAAATCATAAAATTCTGGTATAAAGATAAATAAGGTGGCATTTTTCAGGTAAGGGTTTTTTTTTAATTAAAGCACTTGTGAGAATGTTGACTGGGGGATACCTGGAGGGGACCTACAGAAAGGCTGGGGTAGGATGGCAGGACTAGGAGTAATGGATACAAATTGGAAGAGGGTAGATTTTAGCTGAGATGAGAAATAAGTTCTTGGCTGTGAGGTGAGATAGTGGAAGCAGTTGCCCAGAAAGGTTGTGGATGCCCCCTCCCTGAAGGTGTTAAGAACCAGGCTGGATGAGGCATTGAGCAACCTGATCTAGTGGGAGGTGTCCCTGCCCATGGCAGGGAGGCTGGAACTAGATGGTCTTTAAGGTCCCTTCCACCCAAATCATTCTATGATTCTATGTTAAACAGACCAGAAGTTCATTTGACCAAAACATTAAGGGTGGGTTATGTTATTGTCCTAAAAGGACACAAAGAGTTAAACCAAATGGCAGAATACTGGTGGCTGCACCCTTTGCTGTGAATTTGGACTGCATCACTAGCAAGAGTAGCCCAACTTTTCTTCCTTCCCTGAATTTAACATCTGCCTCATAAATTCCCCTTCCTGGAGCTGCCTGACATAAGAGCACACTTATTTAAGTTCGAAGCTAGCTTTTTGATAGCTTCCATAATAGTGACTGCCATTCTTAAGAATATATACTGGAAGAAATATAAATCGACTGGCCTTTGCTGCCTGCTGCTGTTTATCAAAGTTCTTGGCTGTAAAAAATAAATATCGTCGTGCTCTTCCATTTGCTGCTAATGCCACTGAAGCCAGGAGCTGTGGGGCTAAGGGATGAGCACCTAATGGGTCTGTATTTAATGGCCTGGCTGCTGCCAGGGTGTTACTAAAGCCATTTGTTTGGGGAGGTGGAACCTTTGTTGCTTGTGTCTCAGCAAGCACTAACGTTCCTAAGAACACGCAGGAAATCTGTATCTAAGTTGTGGAATAGTTTGTCCCAGAGTGCCACCACGGAGGTTTACTGTGCTCTACAAACCTGCTCCTTCCTCTGGGCAGTCTCCTCACATTAAGATGCACAAGTGAGAAGAATTAATTAGGCCTTTCTGGACTGCTCTTCACTGAAAACAAATGCAAGCCAGATCAAATAACTTCAGAAGCTTTTGAGAGCAGCCAAGTGTCAGAAAGAGTGATGTAATGCGCAGGAAACAGTAGTTCATCATGGAAAAAATAAGCTGATGGAGATCTGTCTGTTTTTAAGATCACAACAGAGATCTATCAAGTTGGCCTTTGATAGTGGTGTGATTTACTCAAGTCATTTGGGGACACACTTCCCTTGGTGTTTGAGAGTGTCCAATTGTCTGATGTGGTTGTGGAACACAGGGGTTCCCCAGCATAGTAGATTTCATTGGACATACCACTTCTTCAGCATTTTTGTTTTGACTCTTTGTGTCCAGGCTCTTCTGCAAAAAGTTAAAGATTGTTGTAGAGAATGCTGATGCTACAGAATATAAGTATTTTTATGTGCTGTACAAAGTTACTTGTCTTTGGAAGACTTAGCTGTGCTGGTATAACAAAGTTCTGGGTGCCAGTGCCTGTCCCTGCTCTCCCAGCCAAGTGTAAACTGCCAGACCTGAGATGTACTGTTGATCTTTAAAGGCTCCTAAAAATGCTTGACTCATGGGTTCTTACTTCAGTTCAAATGAGAAAGAATTGTTACAGCAAAGGTTTTAGTCATGTCTTGAATGTAGGCGCAGCACTGCAGTTAGACAGAGCCTATAGCACTGAAGATTCACACGTCATATACACAAAGGCTCAGTAGTACATCTCCAGCTCTCTTTTCTTCTACTCAAACTGTTGTATGAATAAGTCTGTAGAAACATTCTTTGGGGGAAAAAGCAGAAAATCTGCACCTCTGGTTTAAAACTCAAAGTGGATTACAACTAAAATATCCAGGGTTTTGTGGAAACATCAGTTAATTTTTGTTAAAAATATAGCTCTGTCCCTATGCTCCTGATACTCAGGTTTGAAGTCATCTTACCTCTTGACAGAAGTCTACTAGAAGTTGTCAGCTGGATTGCTTTAGGCTTCTCACATTCTTCATGCTTGTGTGATACCAGTGTCAGCATTGTTAAAGCTGTGACTGGGCTGCTGATAGTCCATGTGGGGTTTTCTCTAAGTTTTTAGTAGAGCTCCCATGCGGCACACTAGCTGCAAAGTTCAGTGTCTGAAAAGAGAACCAAGAAAATGGAAATGTAAAGAACACTTTACACACTTCTGCTAGTTGCTTTTCATGGTGTGTACCTTGTATTCAGCTCCTTACTACACAAGATCTTAGAAAGATAAAAGTGTGTCTCTATTATCACAGTCCTTTAGCATAACAAACCCCTTATTTTCTTCAAAGCACTGAGTCCAGTGATATTACATCATTCTAAATTTCACTTGGGAATTTTCCCCCAGCTGGACACGGTGCTTGTCTGGGCAGCAAGTGCTGGAGATGATGCTGTGTGCAAACTTCTAGGCTCCACTCCCACGGGAGTGGGTGGCTTCAATATAGGGTTCTCCTTCCAAAAATACAATACAGATAGGTAGTTGTTTTAATGGCACCTCTGCCTTTTATTAGTACAACCTTGTCTAAGTTGAAAGCTATGAGCCTCTGGTGGACATTCTGTGGTTTAGGTGCTCTGCTAATGACCTGTAACGAGCAACAGCGGTTAGCATGGGGTGAGCTGAGTGGTTGATGGACTCACACCCACGTGTGAGGGTGATGCTGCAAACCATGCACAAACAGAATGAGTGAGGTTTGTCAGAAGTGACAAACTGTGAAATGTGCAAAGTTGAAACCCTGCTGATTCCTCTCCTGGCTCTTGGCTGGGAAGAAGAAATTGGAGGAGGAGTGAGGTTGGGGCTGCAAAGGCATTTCTGTGCAGTGTGTTGGGGTGTGAGAAACAGCAAGACTGGCTCTGAGCGAGCTGTTCTGTAGCTGTTCCACTTTCTGCAGTAAAGCTCCCATGTCTAGCACTAAAGCAACAGTGACTTTCCCTGAGTGACATCACTCTGTGGCTCACAGTCACCGGCACCTTCAGCTGCTCCTCTGTGGGGACAGATTTCTGACCTGCTGCTGTCTCACCTCTCCCAGCTGGTGACATCCTGTACCCTCTTGGCTTCCCATCACTGGAGAAAATGCCCAGTGTCATTTGTAACCTGGCAGAGAGTTGTGTTTTGCACAGGGCAGGGGCTGTGGGAGCCATGGGGTTGAGGGTGCAGTGGGGCCCCTGTCCCCGGGTATGATTCTGACAGCACTACTACCCTGCTGTGGTGCACTTTGGATGGAATCTTGGAAAACTGGAGGTTTTGGGACTGAAACATCCTTCTAACCTCCCCCTCCCTTCACCTCTTTCATTTCTGTGCTTTTTTCTTTGTTTATGTTCAGGAAATTGTGAGCTGTGGCTGGACTTCTTGACCAAAGGCTGTTTGCTGGGGTGGGAATGTGCCCTCAGGGCTGCTGAGACATGAGACTGTCAGATCCTTTTGTGAGAATGAAGAGAGGCTCTGTTATTTGCTGGGGTATGTGGCAGTTGCAGGAATCAATTCCTAATGTGTAAGGGAGCAGTTTATTTCCTAAAATGAAGAATACTGGGAAGTCTCAGATACCAAGGTCAGACCTCTACAATGATAAATGTCAAACTCAACATCAATATGATGTTCTCTTGTAGAGACTAGCAGTATAAACCCTGCTTGCTTCAAGCCACTGAGGAACTATTCTTTCCCAATCTATCAAAAATTGCGGAAGATTTCAGCTCGTGCCTCCATTGCACTGTTTTATTCATGCAACATGCATTGCATTGAAATCACATTTAAAATGCTTAAAAGCAAGTAAGAGAAAGAAAGATAGAGAGAGAGAGAGATAGACAGACAGATCATAGAATCATAGAATAGTTTGGGTTGGAAGGGACCTTAAAGATCATCGAGTTCCAACCCCCCTGCCATAGGCAGGGACACCTCCCACTAGACCAGGCTGCCCAGTGCCCTGTCCAGCCTAGTCTTGAACACCTCCAGAGATGGGGCATCCACAACCTCCCTGGGCAACCTGTTCCAGTATTTCACCACCCTCACTGTAAAGAATTTCTTTCTTATGTCTAGTCTAAATCTATCCCCCTCTAATTTATATCCATTGTTTCTAGTCCTCCCATCCGATATTATATTAAAAATTCCTTCCCCTGCCTTTCTGTAGGACCCCCTCAGGTATTGATAAGTTACTATAAGGTCCCCACTGAGCCTTCTCTTCTCCAGGCTGAACAACCCCAACTCCCTCAGCCTGTCTTCATAGGGCAGTTGCTCCAGCCCTTTGACCATCTTCGTGGCCCTTCTCTGGACCCTCTCCAATAGCTCAATATCCTTCCTGTGTGGAGGGCTCCAGAACTGGACGCAATATTCCAGGTGGGGTCTCACCAGTGCCGAGTAGAGGGGTAAAATCACTTCTCTTGACCTGCTGGTCACACTCCTCTTGATGCAACCCAGGATTTGGTTGGCCTTCTGTGTACCTTGTTACCCAGTCATCAAGGGGTGGTATTTGAGAGATTTTTCAGCACCCATTTATGCCAAGAGACTTGAGGAAATACACTGTAATTCTGTCCTCACCTGTGAATGTCTTTGCCTTTATGTTTTCTCATTATTGCCTTCATGTTTTCTTACTGTAATTCTGAGAATGTGAATAAAACCAGTGGCAGGACACATGGCACTCAGAAAATAGCTTGTGTGTCTTTAGTTTCAGTTTGTGGCTTAACAGTCTAATATTTTCATAAAGTGTTTTAATCTGATTCAGCTGTTGTCTGCAGTAAGAGGGAGGAGAAAAACCTTCAAACAAGCAGGGAGACTGGCCCATTAGGGATGGCTGAATCCTTCAATTCATCGTTATTCTGGACATGCCTTCTGAAATGCGCTGCCTGGTCAGCAGTTCTCCTGTGTGCCAGAGCTAAGGCAATGAATCAGTTCATGTTAGGCCAGCACTGAATTACCTGGCCTGGGGACTGGGATTGATTTTGGGTTTTTTGAGGAGAACTTGCCATTATGCAAGGTTGGCGTGGGCAGCAGATCAGACCTCTGTCTACAGCATACTGCCATTTTTGGGAGACTTAAGTATTTGTGTTTGGTTTGGTTGGTTGGTTGCTTTCTTTAAACTAAATGGTGGTTTAACTCATGGGCAAGAACATTTGGTTTCCTTTTAACACTGCCAGTGGGATGCTGCAGGACACTCCAGAGGGGATGGGGGTTTGCAGAATGACTGGGCTAAAGGACTAACCATTCAGGGCAGCAAGAAAGTCAGATCCCATAGAAAACCTTTAAATCTTTTGGGGTTTTTTTAGAACTATGCAGTCCATGAAACTTTGTACTCATTCTTGTATCTGCTCAGTGCCACTGCTTCTGGGCAGTGTGTAGATGTCACCAGAACAGAATTAAAAGAGATACTTCTCCTGTGGTATTTTGCAGGTGATTGTTGAGGAAATGTAATTCCCATTCTATTTAGGAGGTATACTTTCATAACCTTAGTATGAGTCAAGTAGTGTTTTTGTTAAATAGTGGATGAGAAGACCAAACTTCACAGGTATTTCTCATAAATTTTCTTTGAGAACTAAAGCTTATTTCTGGAGTTATTCTCCATTATTTGGTGCTGCAAAAATGTCTCCCTGTCTACTGTGGCTTTACATTTATAACATGCTCACAGCAAAATCCCATTTCTGTTTGTAGTCGCAAAAACTCCCAAGCTGATCCTTAAATAGATCTGATTGCTCTGTAGTCCTTGCTGCCTCAATTTGTCTTAAAAATATTGGTCTGTTCTTTCTAGTCATTAAACATATGCCCCTTCTGTCTGCCACCAAGGATTTCAGTTGGTGCAGAATATTGCATATTTCCCACATGGGGAATAGAACAGGCTTAATGAAGTGTAAATCTTTATATTATTTGAATAAGCAGGTTTCTGCCTTTCCTCTGATTGTTAATTTTGTCCATTAATTTTGAGAATTTTGTTCCATCTAGTGGAGCTGCCACAGGACTCAGTGAGACCTGAGGTCAACATTTGCTGTAAATTAAGGGCTTACAGGTGAGCTGTAATTATGACAGGTTTTCCAGATCTGCCTGGGAGTGCTCAAGGGCAGGGCTTTCCAATCCCTTAAGAAAAGCTTGGTACATGGAGCTGGTCCAGCTCTCCAAGCTCTTTAAGAGCCCTGGCTATTGCTTTTATTACCTTACACATTATTTACCGCTGGCTTTAGCTCTTTAACTCACACTTAGGGCTGAGTGATTGGGAAAAGGATCTGTGGCAGAGTGAATTGAAATCTTTGGGATTAGTGGGGAATTTTGTATCAGCAAGACATTCAAAAGAAGCCTTAAGAGAGAACATGTTTAGGGTGGAAGGAGGACATCTGTCAAACATTGTGAAGAATTTTGAAAAAGTGGAGGATGCTGGTGAGAAATTAGATGCTGTCACTGATAGACGTTTCTCTTGTAAAAAGACAAATAACCAGATGCTGAGATCTTTTTTTATAGTTTGTCTCAAGGAGAAGGCTGAGGCTAAATATTGCAGTGGGCTTTACAAATTTTGCCAGCTTTTTTACAAAGCTTTTTTTTAAAGTTGTCATTGTAGAGCATTTGGCTCCTCTAAAGATGTCCTCAAGATGAGAGCTCTTCTTCCCAAGCAAGCCTCGCGTACTGGCAGTAGCAGCCATTGGGGAGTATCCCTTGTCTTTCATTCATCTGTGTTACAACAACATCTCACTGATTTTTGATAGAAATACCATGTGGAATAAAACTAATTAGTTTCTTCTTTCTCAGCTTTTAAATCAGAAATTCTGGAAACAATGCTTCTGTTCCATCTCTTCAGGGTTTTTAGTTAAGGTCCACAGTGACATCCTGGGGATGTCTATAGCTCTTCTAGCAGAAGTGCTCTCAGATGACCTCCCATTGTTCACACTAGCCAGCTGCCTTGTTTATAACCTTCACCTCTATGTATTAAACAAACAGCTGAAAATATCTCTCTTCATTTTGGAGCAGTTCACACTTGGATTTTGTCCCTGTGAGATATTTAAGGCTCGCATGCTGTGCTGTGTTTTAACATAATTGTTGTGTACAGTTCTCCCTGTATACTCACTCACCTCAGCAAATAAAGGACTGCACATCATTGATGTTCAGAGTCTGCAAAATTTAGTCCCTAGGGTTGTTTATACACTATGCTTGTTTTATTTTTCTCTCCCAGTGCTCATATCTGTCAGATGACAGCTGGGAAATTCAAAAGAGAAATGTCTGTATGAGATGAGAAACTGTTTTCTGTTGGTTCAATAGACAAAACAGTCATTCTAGGAAGGAGGAACCATCGTTCTGTCTTCTCCAATTTAAGGTCTGAAAATAAACAAATAAAAATTCTGGTTATGTCTTGTTCTGCTGTGAAGTGAGCTTTCTGTGTAGGCAACAGTGGGATCAAGCCTGGAGGCCCAGGCTGGAGCAAGAGCTCAGGTTTGAACTTGTGCCACTGAGTGTCAGCTGAAGGTTGGCTCTGAATCTTGCTCTGGAACAATGATCACATTGAAGATATTTTGCAGTGACATAGGAGATTATTACAAATGTATTACTACTGTTTTCTGGCAGTTGAGTCAGGTATGAAGTGCTCAGCCATGCTTCTGTGCTGTCCATACATGAAGCCTCCAATAGTACAGTTAGAGGTTGGGTTGCTCTTTATGTCTAGAGGAGATGCATTACATGGTGTCACATCATGTGCTGCACGTAAGCACATGCCACATACAGATACAAAGTGTACTGTGATTTTTATTCAGGTTTGCTTCTTACTCGTGAATAAATAAAGAGGCAGAAAAGCCCATGAAAATGGGCAACAGCCCAAGAACCTGGTAGAGCTCTTCTAAAATGCAAGGTGGTCCACTTGCTGAGGAAATCCACTAGAGCTGGCCTCAAGCACAAGAAGTCCCCTTGCCAGCCTGCTCTTGCCTCTTGCTTTGTGGCCTGGGGTAAGACATGTGGCAATGAAATGTCCCCATCTGTAGAGGAAAAATAACAATGCTCATCTTCCAACAAGGGTTTTGCTAGGATTAGACAGTTAAGTTTCTGTGGGTCTTCAAAATGTAAAGTGTTACATAAATTATGAACATCCCACAGGGACATCTGTGTTGCTGTATAAATAGCAAACAATAATAAAAATATTAAATTGGGTAAACTTCTTAAATAGTTATCTCTTCAAGCTTTTTAACGTCTTTTTTAAACCATTCAGAAGCAAAATAGCATACAAATGCTTCTGCCTCCATTAACAGATGATTTTGTCAGGTTTTAGTTTAAAGGATGTATGACGCAAGATTAGAACTTAGATCCCATTATTGTTTGGGTGACAGTGGAAATCAGTTGACAACCTACAATTGCACCAGATTACACAGAATGTGAAAAACCATCAGTGGGAAAGGTTTGAGGTATGAGTATGTGTTGAGGTAGATAAACTTGTTGTTAAGGCAATCTGCTTCTCACACACTGTAGATCCCAAGAGAGACGCATATGTGTATGGTCTCACCTAATAGGTGAGAGGAGACTCTGGAGCTGCTCTTCAGGGTCACTCATCAGCTCAGGGACTAGCGAAAGCCTTGTGACAGCACTAGGGATACTTATGGTGGTTGCACCATAAGTCCTGTCTGAGTTTCTGTTAGGAGAATCAGCCTCCTGCCTATGCTGAATCTGGTTGTTTTAATGTCACTGCCACTCCTGGCTGTCACCCTCTGGCATGGCAGAGTTGACGTGCCCCTGCTTTGCTGCTGTCAGATGTGTTACAGCAAAGCTGGGGAGCAGACAGTTGAGACATCAAGATTGACATCAAGATTCACATTCAGAGTTCAGATGAAGTGTGTGATCTACCCAGAGTCATAAATGTTAGTGAAAACAGATGTCTTTGATAATTAATTAAATGCTTCTGGTGAATTCATAATAATTGAGACAGATGCACAATGCCATTATTCAACATATAAAATAACTAAAAGCAGGGTGTGTAGGAGGGCTGCAGGCCATACGATGAGGAGCCATGAGAATAGAGACAGTGTGCTGGCATGGGGTGCTGTATCTACCCTCCATCCTTCCTCCTCAGGGCACCCCCAGGATGCTTTTGGGGTCACACCTTGCTCAGAATACTCTGGGTTGGATAGGAGCTTGGGGACAAAGTCAGACTGTTGGCTTAGGGGCATCAAGTGATTTAAGAAGAAGAGATAGGTTAGTGTTTTCCAGTTGAAACCTCTCTGATGTCTGTAAATTGGATGGACCTTGATGTATTTTTAATTAATAGCTCCCCAAAGAGAAACCGTTTGGGATGGTCAGTGGGTGAGGATGGATGCTATTTCTGAGCTTATTATAATTTATTCTGTTCAACTTTTTTACTGTCAGACTTAAAACTTGACTATTTCCAGCACAGTTCTCATGTAATTTCCTCCACCAGGATGAAGTAAGATTATTTCATTCATGTTAGAGAGATCCCTGGTCAGTTCTGTTCTAATAGACCAGTGTTGGAAGCATTAGAGTGAGGTAAATGAAAAAATTATGAATCTTCCTAATATCTATTTCAAGGACTCTATTTCCCTTCTTAATCTTCAAGCACTTTTTACTTTGTCACAGTTGACATAGTTTTGATCACTAGTGCATCCCCAGTGCTCTCTGTATGGGTTGTGAGCATTCTGAGATGGTGTGGAGGGTGGTGTCTACCCTTTCTGCCCTGGAGGCACTGGTCTCTGCAAGGTAAACTGTATTCTCCAGTATTTTTGACATCCTCTCATGCACAGGTAAAATCAACAGCAGCTTGGCATTCAGTGTGAGGCTGACAACAATCAACAAAAAAATCCAAAGGAATTACTGCTCTCCAAACCCTCAGGAGGTATTAGATTGAAAGCAAGTGGTTTGGAGATTAATATCTTAGAAATGTCAAAATGCAGAAAAAGCTTCATGCCTGTGAGTACTAACTGCATGTAAAGCTCCTGATTTGTGTGTGTGAGACAGGCAGTGACTGCAGTAACCCTGTGCCTTGGTGGTGGGTGCCCCAGAGCCTGGTGTTGGCCACACAAGATGGATTTTGTCTCTGATCCATCTTGGGCAAATCCCGATGGAATGACTCTGCTGCAGACTTTGCAGGTCACTGTAGCTGTACCACACTGTCTTGCTTTGCTTGGTATTTTAGAAATTCCTGTTATACCTGAAAGCAAGGAATTTCAGTGCTTCCTGGGACTGAGTCTAAAACAGTTCCCCTGTGCCATGAACCCAGGTAATATGGGGATATCTCAGGGTTCATGGGCCCTGGGTGTGAGCCAGGAAGGCACACGTTGCTGCAGAACACCCTGAGAATCAGGGAAGCACCATGACCCCCAAAATCACTTGTCTGCTTTCTGACAGCAAGCAGAGGCTCATCGTCCTCTGTTATAAGTGAGCTCAGATTCAGTCTCGGCCTTTGAAAGTGCACAAAGCCTGCTCATCCTCCCTTACAGCTATTCATCTCAACTTCAAACAGGTAATATTTTTCCGGCGATGTAGGGGGACAGCCAGGCATACCTACTTCCCTTTTTACTTATGGCAGTAAATCTTCATTTTCTTTGAGTTCTGGGAGCCTTTCTCATCTCCATATATCTCTGTTGATGAAGATGTTACTTATGCAGACATCTCTTCTGTGAAATCTTTTCTGCCTCAAAAAGCTCAGTACCCTTCAAGCACTGTATTCCCCTTTTCATGCACGTCATGTTTCTAGCCCAGCACCTTTCCTCGCCACAGGACTCTGCCTTCTGCTGTGGCTTCAACCTTCTACTGACAACAGGTAATTTGCAACTCATTCACCTCCATACAAAAGCAAAGCTGATCACTGGCTTCTTCCAACCCATTGCCTCTTACCTGAGATAAAAGGCTGTCCTTCTTCACAAGGCACCATCTGAAATGTGTCAGTGGAGCAGCATATCACACAGCCAGACCTGTCACATTAGAGGAGAGTCTGATCCTCTCCTTTGGGACCTGTGGTTCCATGTTACAGACCAGCCCAAGCAGGTACTGGCTCCCACATTAGCATTCACTGTGTTTAATATGGAACTGTAAAACACTGAACTCAGGCTGCCTGAAGTTAGGTGGCCATCTGCATGCTGTCACACCAATGCATGTGGTGGTGGAGCAGCATTAGGCCAAACCTGAAAGCCCATGGTAGTCCCATCTGGGTTTTATTTAGAAATGATCTGGTAATAGTTGTGGGACTAAAGCAGTGAATATCTGTTTATCTCTTCACCTTTGCTGGGGGTATTATCATGTAGTCTCTGAACTGGCTGCTGAAAGAGAGGGCTCAGGGTGCTGAGTGCTCTCTGATGGGCCTTTGGTGACCTGGTCTTATTCCACACCTGCCTTGCACTAACAATATGAGTTAGTGACTTCATCAGGAGGGCTCCACAATTACAAGTGTAAGAGAGGAAAGTCTGACCCCAGACAAAGCAACCAAGAGCTATCAGCTCCATCCCTGGTTCAGGCAGGTGCTGGGTGGGATGGACCTTCCCTCTCCTGCTCAGTGACTGTTTTGGTGCCTTCAGCCTTGTAAGCCTTCCTGGCATGGGATGGTTCTTAAACACCCTAAATGCCACAGCACTAAAAAGGCACCAACAAGTTCTCCAGGGCTCAGTTACATCAGCAAATGGCATAACTTGTAATTCATTCTGTCAATAAGTGGGTGTGTTAATCAAGGAGAAAATCTGTGCAATTGGCGGATCTTGATTCCAATTAATTTCCTATTAACAGATTTCCTAAATAATTAACAGAATGCCTGGCTGCAGATGATGCCAATAACTCTTTGGCACACATGGCCTTCCTGCCCTCCTGGGAGGCATGAGCTGGCTCAGTCTGAAGTAGGAGCTTTGAGGATCCTGCTGCCCAAGTAAAAAGTAAGGATTTTTACTTGCATATTGTTATAGAGGGATCTGTTTGCTGCAAGACCTCTGTCTTGGTTAAGGTGGATCCCTTTGTAGAGAAAAATCAGGTTTTGTGTGGTAAGAAGCAGAGTTTACAGCATTGTGTGCATTGTGAGGTTTGATAGTTTTGATTTCTATTTAAAATTATTATGGCTCTATGAAAATCTGAAAAATACTGTGTTCCATTTGTATCAGTTGCTTTTTTTACCTAAATGATGAGGGGTTTTCAGTATAAATCCTGGAGAAAAAGTAATTGTGTGAGTGAAGCATATCTATCCTTTCCTATCCATCCTGAAAAAAACAAACCTGAGAGTTGTGGAAAAGTACTTAGGTAGAAGATATTCAAATTCTGGTAGCAAGAGATGCTACAAGATTATACCTCTAAAATGCGCCCTGTTCAATGTGTCAGAGAATGCAGAAAGTTTTAGCACTCCTAGGTATTTCAGAAGGTTTATAAGTGTTTTGGGTTCCTGCTGTTTTACAGCCCTTCACTTTTCAAGAGTTGTGTTAAAACCAACCTTCCTCATTGGAGAGGAAGTTTTGGGAGCTGAGGCTGCTGGGTAGGGACTGAGCATGCATAGGATAGCAGAGGAAAGAAAGCAAATTTTCATGGAAACTCTTTATAGTTCTGGATGTTTTTTAAAATCCCTTCTTTATTATAGTAGATTTTGGTTGGTAGAAATAAGGCCTTTTTTTTT
>VZTY01025081.1:337701-363798 GCA_013400935.1 Turnix velox | reverse complement strand
AATAGGGGAGTCCCTGGTGCCTCTGAAGCCCGTGGGGTTGTGCTGGGGACTACTACCTCTGCTGAGATCATGATTTTATCCTTTAGCTTTATGGTTTGCAGTGAGCCACCAGGGTTCACCTACATTCCTGGACAGTCTAATTTGGGCTGCTCTGGGCTTTTAACTGTGCCATTGGCCACTGACTCTATAATAAATGGCTGAATTTTAGTTTAAATATTATTCTTTTTTGACATATCTCAGCCTGAAATACTGATAAGCACAGCTTAGGACACTGGCAGGGCAGGCAGCTTCACTAACAAACACTGCATTAACCACCAGCCCTGGGAGGAAATGTTGGACTAGGACCTGATGGACAAGTCACACAATCCTGGAAATTTACAACAGCAGCATGAGAGGGGAAAAAAATAAAACAAGCCCAAAAAAACCCCAGACCAAATAGTCTAACTGACTGGGGAGTAAGAAAATAATTTTATTTTATAATTAAGCTACAAAGCAGGATGACAGACTTAATAAACTGAGTCCTGTTTCCCTAGACAAGGCAATTAATGTACATGGTTGGAATGATCCGTGTTTTAACAAGCAGCATGAAAAATAGTGTGTTTCGAGTTGGAAAAGTCACACTCAAAGGCTTTAACATGCCGAGTCAGCTAGATACAAAATGCCAACAAATCTATCTTAACAAGCTTTTAAAATGTATTTGGAGTAATGAGGAGAAAATGTAGGAAGACTTATAAACACACATGAAAGCAATTCCAGCAGTTATAGATTGCATAATGTAGGGAAAGCATTTTAGTTACTGAGCTGCAGTAAAACGTGTTGACTGTTTAATTTGTACACAGTTTTATTTTATGGCATTCAGAAAGTTGCCTTTTGTCAGAGAGAGCACAGAAGGGTGAAGAGTTAGTGCAAGGCAGATGACTGACAGGTGAGCTCATGTTATCTTCAAGGTTAGAACTACTGTGGGGAAAATAATGCTCCCGAGGGTCCGGGATGTACGTGGCTGTGCCTGTATCCAATTCCATTTATGGATCCCACCAGCAAGGGCACACTTGGATTCTTTGCAGTTCCTTGTCTGCTGTGTTTCAGATATTTTGCCACACAGCCTGATCTCCCCCTTGAGCTGAGCAGCCTGCTCTCCTCTCAATGGACTACAGATAGGGGCTTTTATGAGAAATCACCTTTTTACAAATGTGCTTTAATCAAATAGTGCCAGTTCCTCATTGCTCTTTGTGAAATGACACTGGCTTCCTGGATATTCTTTTTTTATTTTTAACATCCTGAAGAGAACATCTGATTTGAAGGTGGGTGTCTCAGACAAGGGGCAGAGCTGAGCCCTTCGAAAACCAGCAGCCCTGGAGGCATCTTCTCTAAAGAATGCTCAGCCATTTGTACTTGATTTCAACTGCAAATAGAGCCTTCAGTGTTTCAGCTGTAATAGTGTTAGATCAGGGGTCACAAATCTCATGCTCTCCTGCATTGTAGGTGTTAAGATGTTGTTTCTTGACTGCTCCAAGCCAAATCCATGTGATCAGCACTGGTTATTGCTAAGCAGTGGGGAAAAGCTTTGCTGTACTGAAGATTAATAAGAGCCCTCAAAATTTACCTCTTTGTGGTTTGGTGCAATATCCTATGAATCAGTGGTGGTTAAGGCTGTTTCCGTCTGTATTTTCCCCTCTATGAGATGAAAGACCAGGACCCTACCCTTATTTAATAACAAAGTTCCCCCAGCAGTCAGTTCCTGTTGGTGTGTGTAAGGACCAACTGCCGGTTTCCAGCCATAGCATCTGGCTGTCATTAAGTAAAAGGGAATAGGCCTGTTTTTCTGTATCTCTTACATATTTTAATATAGCACAGCTGGACTCCAAAACATGAAGAGCAGCTCTTTGCAGAAATGTGAGACCACCATCTGTGGTGGTGGGCAGGTATCAGTGCTCCAGCTCCTCCCAGGGGTTAAATAACTTGGTGCTGCAGCCATAGGCCTGCCTTGGACCCCACAAAAGTGCTGTTTCCTTGCAGTTGCTCTTCCATCAGCTGGTGTCTGGTGTGCAGCGCTAGGAATCACCTGCCAAGCAGCTCAGGGACCCTGCCGTGTAGGCATTCTGCCTCCTTTTCTTTCTCTGCTGCCTGATATGTAAAAGAAGTACCAAACCAAACTAGTAGAACCTCAGTCTGTTCTTCTTTAAGCTCTGATACTGTACATCAGCTCTGTGTGTGCTTAATGTTTAGTGGGGTCCAGTCAACTTGCTGAATGTAAAGATTTGGAGCCATGAGCAGGGCCTGTATGGGAACAGCAGAATGGAGAGAGCAGTGTGGGCACACTGGCAGCTTTCAAGCCAGTTTCAATGACTATCTTTGTGGTCCTTTGATTTTCCTCTTTCTGACACTGAACATCTCTTGATGTCTGTTCCTTAAGTTGCATTTTGTACCACAGCACACCAAGCACTTGCCTTTGGTTACACTAAAGGGAAAATAATGTGGGGTTGGGATCAACTTCCAGGATACACAGAAGCCTTGGTGACACAACATCCCTTGGTGACAGTCTCTTAAATGCGACCTGGAAAAAGGAAAATAGATTGTTATATCAGTTTGTAGCTGCATTTATTTTACTTTCTATGTGTTAAATTAATCTTTACATTCATAACTCCTTATGCAAATTATCACTCTGTGTAACTAATTGGTACTTGTATATGCAAGATTAGTGATCAACTATATTAATGTTATTGACCCCTGTTTGCCTCTTAGTGCTATCTGTTTTTCCCAGGTGAATGCAAGTAGAGTGTAATTAATTATCAAATCGCTGTGTTCTTTTTATTTTGAGCACTGTAACAATTACACAGCGAGATCGGCACAAAATCCTGAATACATAATTCATTGTTTTGTGTTTTCTCCCTAGAATCCATAGGAGATTTGCTAGAAAACAGACACAAGTAGTTGATTCATAATGTATTTAAAGAGCTATAAAAGTTTCATCCTTGAGGGTCTATGGGGAATAGAATGGTTTGAATTTAACTTTTAATTGTATAGCTGAGAAACGAAGTGCAGATAAAGGGATGGTTACTGGAACTGGCACCAGACCAAAACAAGTGTCGGGCCCAGCTGGCCATAGCCCTGAATACATGAATAACTTTATGCTCTTGGGTTGTTTAATTGGATTCTGTGGGACTCTGAATCTGAGCAAACTTATTCATGCATGGCTATTTTTTCAGGATCAGGCTGTTGTGAGTACTTTCATTGTTGAACAGAGGGAAAAATTCCCGGTGATTGCAGCTGTAGCCCCAGGTTTGAGTGTGGGATGGTGGGTCTGCTCTGGCACAGGGAGTGTGGGAATCCCTGGGCAGCAGGCACCAGTGAGTGCTGAGCTCACTGAGACAACATTATTTCTGTCCTTTTTAAGACCAAATCTAAATGTTGATATAAACTGGCTTCTTCAGTTGAAGTAAAACCAATGATGGCACAGGCAGCCTATGTACTGGGGAAAAATAGTGGCCCAGGGGTTCATCCTTCCAAGGGATAGCTCTTCTTTGCCTGCCCCTGAGTTTGAGTTCCAGCACCACAGGGGTGACCACTCCTGGGACCAGGAGTCAGTCTGGTTCTGGGCTCACTCCAATGGCAGTGGCTTTCTCATCTCCCAGTTAGGGGTACGACACACAGAGGTATGCAGGGGGATGGATATTAATTGCAAATATGGCTCTTTTACCTCAGGTAAAAATATTTTTAACATCTTGAGATTAAAAATTAGATGCATGCTGCAATAGTTGCAGATTTTGTTTTCTTCTTTAAAAATGCAGAGGAAAAGAATGGGCAGGGAGAGGCCAGGGGTGCTCACAGAGCAGGTGCCTGACTCAGGCCCCTAGAGCTGTACCTCCTGTGTTAATGAAAGTGCAACCAGATACTTGCTTCCCTTGGGATTTTTCTCTACCTTTCCCACTTACAAAGGACCACTGGAGTGGACAAAATCCAAAATGTCTTAATTTTTCTACCTTTATCTGTGTGAATTTTTAATTGCTTTATCCCCACGTGTCCGCATTTTTCTGCTGGAAAATGGGGGCAGTAACATAAATGTTCTTTCTATATAGTGCAATGAGATAATTTATTTTATTTAATTGCTGTGACAGTCTGAGATCTGAGAGGCAGATATGAGGTCCTGTAATGTTAGCCTTGCATTTAAATGACTGTTGTGAAATGTGAGTTTAAAGTACAAAAGAAGCAAAAGTCTCAGAGTCTTAGAATCATAGAATAGTTTGGGTTGGAAGGGATCTTAAAGATCATCAAGTTCCAACCCCCCTGCCATAGGCAGAGACACCTCCCACTAGATCAGGCTGCTTGCTCAGTGCCATGTCCAGCCTGGTCTTGAACACCTCCATAGAGGGGGCGTCCACACCCTCTCTGGGTAAACCTGTTCCAGTGTTTCACTACCCAAGACTGCTGTTCTCTCTCCAAACACTGCGCTGGGTGTCAGAGGAGAGTGTGGGCAGAGCTCAGGAGCACTGGCTTCTCCCATCCCTTCCTCTCCTCGCCCCCGTGTCCCGCTCGGGCGGGGGGCTCGGTGTGGGAGCGGGACCGGCGCCGCCCCCGAAGCCGATGCTGCGGCGCCACCTGGCGGTGTGCGGAGGTTCCGCCGCTGCCGCCCGCTCCGCCGGCGGGGCCGCCCCTCGGCGATCTCGGGTGCTTCCCTCCCCTTCCCGCAGCATCCCCCCGGGCTCGCCGGTTAAACGCCACCTCTTCGTAAGCATTTCTCCAGCCCGCTCGGCTCCCCCGGTTTATGCTGTGGTGATGTATCTAACAGCCGCTATTCAAGGGAGAAAAGTAGCCCATAACCTGCTTTAATAGTTTTCCAAGAGGTTTTCCAAGAATGGCGCTCTACTAGTGCTGAGCTCAGCTTTCCATGGCAGATTTTACTGGTATGAGGTGGAAAATAGCTGTTAAAAATGAGAAGGTGAAGAGGGAGGAAAAAGAAAACACCCTGAAGTCTAGTGATGACAGGTTGGAATACAATTAGCTGAACTCCTCCTGGCTGGAAAGGGCTGTATATTTGGGGTGATGTTGCAGGAAACATGTATTCCATATTGCCCCCTAGTTTCTACTGGTAGGGAGCAATGAGGCAAATTTCATTGCAGAAACACTTCACAGAGTTCTGCATGTAATTCCCTTTTTTCACTATGGCACTTAGAAATATTTGAAAACTGCCCAGCACATATTCAAAGAAATGTTTACGCTAAAAAACTTACACATATATCTATGATAAAAATTGAACCAGAGGATTTTGGTGTTTCATTAAGTCACTTCTATCCTTGCCAGCTCGTATGGCAAAGAAATTGTTACCTCTGAAGTCCAGGTTTCTAATGTCTGTAAACACATCCTGGGATAGAGAGGGTGATTCCAAGTCCATCAGCTTGTGCATGGCCTTAATGACTCTCACTTCAGTTTTCTCTGTGTCAGAATCTAACTTGAGTAACCATCCAGTCTGTCAATCCTTCTGATTGTCAGAAATGCTAGTATGTGAAGGTGAAGCTCCTTCTAAATCAAGAGGATGTGCTATTATGCTGTCATGTAATAGTAATTCCAGAAGAAGATCTGGAGATACCAAACCTTTCCCCTTATAGTTGCGTCACTTAGAAATCGTTCATTTGCTAAATTAAGATTATTTAAGTCTTAGCCTGACCCAAGGCTCTGGATTACAGAGTTCCTTCCACTGGTTTTCATTGGAACTTGCATGTTCCCCACCCTCTGTACTTTCATTTCTGCTTCCCATTTGGAGCTTTTCTTGGCCTTTTGCAATTCTGAGAATCACTTTGCTTTTTCTCTTCTTTGTCGCTGACAGCTGCCAAGGTACACATCATCTGTCACTCACTATAGCAAGTCACAACAGCTCATGTTCTGGCTGCACCTCTTACAATAGGTTAGGTAGTTAACAGAGCCATTCCCTATAAATTGTGATTAATTGAGCATGAATTATGAATTATAGTTCACATTTGGTGCTGCTTTAGAACACTTGTTACATGTAGTTCTATTTCATTTTCCAGGAAGAATTAAAGGATGTTTATAGAGCAGAGGGAAGTATTTTGATGTGTTACTATGTCATAAATTGGAACAGCTCCACAGTTCAGTGATTTTACTCTGGATTTCATCCAGTGTTACTCAAGGGATAATTTCACCAATTTTTAATTGCATTTCTTCCTTCAGATGATTTCTTTGTTGTTGCCATTCTTGTTGATCTGTGGGTTGTTTGTTGTCCCTGAGCTCCCATTTCAAGTGGGTTCCTGATGCTTCACCTTTGTTCCTAGTCCATATGTTGTAGGCCAGGCCAAAAGGCATCTGTTGAAAGGAGAAAACAGGTTGTAGGCTTTTCATCTATTTTTATTTTGAGCCAGGCAGCAAATGAGTGATTTAAAATCAATTTAATTTCAATATATCATTAATGTAGTCATAGTGGGGATGAAAGAACCGTAGTGAGCACAGAAGAAAAACTTTAAGTGTTATAGATTGCATAAGATTTAAATCAGGTCATGTATTTATTCTAAAATTTAAAAATATGTCTTGGCAAACAAACAACTGCATCCTGGGTCTGAAAATGTTGGGGCTTTTTTCTGTTCTGGTGTTACACTAACACAGGATTTCTCAGTTGAGTTCTTAACTGAAAAATTCTGGTTAAATGGGAAAAAATACATGTGATTATCTAACCAAAGTTAGCCCCACCTGTGACCTTCTGTGGGCAGAAATGAGATCAGTTGAGCTGGAGACAGAAGCTGATTTAAGTCCAGTGACCTCTAATGGCCAAGTCCTGAGTAGGACTTCCAGACCAATCCCCTGCCTGTGGCAAAGCAATAGTGGTTTATTCTGGTTTGAAGAGCTGGTCTGAACCCTTGTTTCAGTAGCACATATTTGTACTTCATTACCTCTTATAAATCACTTAAATCTTCTTTGGGATTTGTTTGTTCTTAATTTTTTTTGCTACTAAAACAATTATCAAAACTTATAGGGCTGCAATAGGATGTAATCAAGGAGAGAGAAAATTCTTCCAGTCATGATTTCTTTTGGAAATAACACTGCCCTACATTTATTTATACAGATAAATCCCTGGCCCTAATGAAAAGGGCTGTAACTGCACATCAAAAGTATAGCTCTTGAAACTTCCTTGTGAGCCATGTGGTTTTCCCACAGGATGCTCTCCCCAAGGATAATCAATTGCAAAGCCCAAATTCTGGCAGTGAAACCAGTTGCAATAAACCATTTATTATGTCATTGTGAAGAATAAATTGAGAAGAAGCTGTGTTTTGCTTGTGGAAAATCCCTGACTGGATAAAGTGATGATGTTCTGGAAGTGGGCATTTGTTGTAAATGGTTCACCCAGTTTTAGAACTCTCAATTGAACAGCTTCTAGAATTTTTGATTTTTAGGAAGATCTTATGAAATAAGATGCTATTCCTTATACTGAGTAATGCTGTGTTAACATCCTGCTTTCATTGGAATGACTCATATCAGTGCAACTCAGCAGAACTTCACCCTTTCTACAAAACTGGATTGTGTCTTTTTTTTTTCAGATTGTACTTCAGATGCATGTGATTTGTGCTACCTTCTTTTTTGGTGAAAGAATTACAAATCAGCACTTGTGGTGGTGATGCAAGAACACAGAGAAAATACTAAAAATGCAATCAAATAAGATTGATTGTGTCCTTGTTTTCAAAAAAGGGGTAATTGATCTCATGCTTGTCTCTGGGCTGTCAGGTTGGGGCAGTTCAGGGACTGCTGATGCTGAAGACCTTGACAACAGCAGCACAGCTGCCAGTTGTCTAATTAGCCCATGGGAATTACAGGTGACATGACTGCTGTGATGAGTGTTTTGAGCTGTAATGAGGTTCATGAGCATGCTGACATTTTTGGCACCTTTATGCACTATTTAGTATCCACTTTAAACAGATACTCCTCTGGTTGTTCTTCCTGGCACGAGAGCCAAGCAGAAGGCATTCACAAAACAAGCCTTGCTGTTAGTTGATCTGGCTGTAGAGGGGTGACAATCAAGCTAAAGCTAATGGAGTGGGGAAGAAAGGTCTTGCATTGGAAATGGCTGTGGTGAATGCTGGAAGAGACAGATGAGAAAAACCCTAGAGAATGTTTTGGTCTTTTTCTGTAAGTCTCAGTGAGCTAGAGAGCTGACTTTTGTTTTCCTTTGCAATTTCTATGAGTAAGTCACTGCACTAGTGTGATAAGGCCGTTCCTGGGGCCAAAGGTATTACCTTCATACTCTACCCTATGTGTTGTGTGAACGGACACATCACCAAAATACATCAGGTATGATGGCTGCTGTTACCTTCTTCACAGCATCCTTGGGTTCACTTAAGTTCCCCCGGAAGAAGTAAAAGAGAACTTTCTGCTTAATATAGATACTTTTAAACTCTTACCGTTTACATTAACAATTCCTTTATTAATGTAAATAACCGATTTCAAGGCTTAGAGTTTAGTGTATCCACAGTGTGGACTTGCATTTTTGTGCTCCATTTCCTTTAGACAACACCAATGTGACACGTAGCTGAGTGCTCTCTGTCCCCAGTCCCAGCTAACTCACTAAGTTGCCCCCAGTTCCTGCAGGCGGGTCTGTAACTGCAATACAAGTTGTCATCACAACTCACCAGCCTCAATATATTGATTGATTCCCATTTCACAGCCATTGATTTTTGTAGTAACAGCCTTCTGCTGCCCGTGTTATGTACCCTTGACTGATCAATGTTAGTCTTCAGCTGGAAGTCTGGACGTATCTCTGGCATGAACTTCGGCTTTATGTTCATTTAGAACCAACAAGCCTGAGGAGTTTTCAGTCTGAAATATGACAGTGACTTATTAGTGGCTCAGTAAGGAGGCTTGTCATGAAAATACATGGGTAGCTGAGGAACTGGCAGATCAGGTGGATATATTGTGTCTTTAGACACATCTCCTTATTGTGCTCTTCTACAGTCATGCTGATACCAGCAGTGAGAATCACGATAGCAGTATAAATGAGTGCTGTCTCCTGATCTGACATCACACCTAGCACAGCAAAAAAGAGGTTTTAACTAACTCTACACACTGAAGTACTGAACTGAAGCTTCTTCTGGTGCTTTCTTTGTCAATCTTTTGATGTGCAAATATTTTGCCTGGAAAAGTATCCCATTCTTCTTCTGCATCTCATAAGCTAAATTTATTTAGAGGCAAATACATGCCAGAAGAACAGAAAATGCTAAACAGGAAATGTAGAATCACAGTGAAATTTGAATGAAATGATCCTGTCAGCAAAGATACGGTATCAGATTTCTTACTCAAGGTATGTGTGAAGATGAAAGGAAGGTTCATCTGGATGTTACCCACAGATTCTCTTGACAAGCCTAGAAAACTAATGTTACCTATTATCTAAAAGTCAAGGTTTGTACAATATCAGGAGAAACAGGGAACGTTACATCAAATCTTAGTGTTTTAGAGGTAGTCATGGTTATTGTATACACAGTATAAATAGGAATTATTTGAATTAATGCTCTGGCAGGGGGATTGGACTAGATGACCTCTTGAGTTACCTTCTAATCACTGACATTCTGTGATTCTGTGAATTCCTTCAAGGGTTGAATTGGATTGCTCTGGAAGTTCTCAGTAAATGTTTCTCTGTTCTTTGAAACTGACAGCCCAAAGCTATCGGTACTCAGTGCCACGCTCTTAACTTACCTCATCATCACTTTATTAGTATTTCTTTCTGTAATTTTAATAGTTGTAAATTCAAGCATATAAACTTCATAACTGCAATAGAACATGTCACTAAAAATGATCATCTGTCTAGAACAACCTTTTTCCTAAGTTTAGAAATTAAAAGAAAATCAGGGACCAGACCATTTTTGTTACCTTCTCTCAGCTTGAACAGACATGAATTAATTATGCCTTGGACTTTCTAAGGGGATTTTTTTTTTCCCTACACCTGCCTTGATTTGACCTTAAAGGTACTAATGATAAAAAAAGTCTGTTCCATAAGGGGATCAGTGTATAGGCTGTTTCAGTCACTGCTGAAGATGCACAGCCATGGTCTCAGCCAGCCTGTCCTGCCAACCTTCTCTGCCATGTAAACAACTTACTCTCAATCTTTTGTCTGAACTGGGAACAGTGGTATTCTGTCTGTATTAGAGTGAGTATTTTCAACCTTGGGAAACTTAACAGAAATTACCTTCTTCTGTTCCCCTTCCCATTCCCACATAATTATTCCTTTGGTTTTCTGTTTTTAACAACATTCAATTTATTAGCTGTGGATTCTAGTGCAGGATACAGTATTTAGAGAATGGCTGAGGCAGTCCAGTCTCTGAACAACTTATTTTTAAATGCTTGGGATGCATCAAGGTCATATAAAACTGCCTTTGTTTTGGCCAGAAGGGTGGGAGGAAGATGGCCTGTGCCCACCGGACTTCTGCAGTTCCTGTGTCTGCTGCATTTGTCTGAGCTTATGCTGTGCCTTTGCTGCTGATACATTTTCTTGCAGAGAGAGGATATACTACAGTACTTCATCTTCTCTGGGCTTGTGCTGGCTCTCGGGGGAAATTCGGTCTTTTTAGTATGCAGTTGAAACACTGTCTGAAAAAGCGTCATGGTTTGGATAATAATTTTTCAAACAAATCTAATACACTGATTTGCTTGGGATGAAGATCAAGTACTGCTCCATCCAAGATGCACCTAAAGGGCAACTTGTTTGAGCTAAGTTTACTGAAATAGAAGTGACAGAATATCAATTTGTCTTCTAACTTCATGTCATATTTGAGAATCAAATAAGCAATTACATGAGAGCAAATTGAATTTATTTCTGTATCAGCTTTGCAGACCACTTGTTGTTTTATTTGATTGAGATAAAATAGCCCTTCATTTTACAGTAAACATGTTCAAATATTTTATTTCTTCCTTGGCTTCTTCAGGGCTTTTGGTTTCTTAGCTGTAAGCTGAAGACATTAACATTATAGAATGTGGAACAGATTTCCTTAACACCAGAAGCCTTCTCTGTGTGAAGGTGATGAATAGACCCAAATCTCTCCTCCTTTGCAATGAAGTGATTTGCCAAGATGTCAACTAGTGCCAATGTATCAGTGTCAACTTCTTCTGTCATTTGCATTCACCAAACCCCCAAATTTGAATGTAAAAACAGCACCTCACACATAATCTATTTGTTTAGTCCGTGGTGCAGATGTATCAAAATCATGACCCTCGAAGGATACAATTTTATCTTTTGTTTTAGCAAATACGGTATTTTCAGAGTCTTATCAGACTTTTCCAGATGATCAGATACCTCCAAATAATCCAAGATGTCCCACTTTAAAGGAAGCAAGTTTCAGCAGTCCCCTTTTTACTGTAATTTGGTTTGTTACTAGATATGATTTACACAGATGTTTCTGCTCCCTAACACTGTGTAAGGATCCAAGACAGCTCAAAGGATTACTGAAAGGAAACTTAAGTGGTTCACCTCCAGGCCTCCTGCTCAAGATTAATGGAAACAGAATTGCTTCCTTCCTCTCCCTTCACCCACAATATATTGTGCAAAATGTGGCAAATCAGACTCTTGCAGTTCCATGTGTTTTCTGAATCTGAATTAATTCCCATGATGTGGAGGCAAAGATGATTGTGCTTTTATTTTAGTTCATCTTTTACAAGGAATTAATTTGGAACATTCTATTACAAATCACTTCTGTATGAAAAAGTGCATTTATCTAGCATTGTAATTGCTTCTCTAGGCCAGACAGATTTTTGGTGAAATATGTGAAGCTCTCTGTCAAATCCCTGAGCCACTGGGACTCACTACATTCTATACAAATCAAACATTTATAGTAAACACTAAAGAAATGCCAAACATGACAATGGAGGTTTTACCAGCCTGAAAATTATAGCCCAACCACGATAACTGAAGTTGTGACAGCAAGGAAACAGAAATTTGGCTGCCAAAAGCTGTATTTAGCTGTTCATTCTAATGGCTGTGATCACCGTGAATTCTGCAGGGAATTCCACAGGGAATTCGTGGTCTCGGTCCAGAAGCAGTTGCAGTGTGTGCTGTGTGCATGGAACAGCCAGGTATAGCTGGGAAATAACAATTGTCAGCCAAAGGAATGATCACAGTCAATTAAAGGCTATATTAGTCTTCTAAATAAACTACTCAGAGGAGTTGCCTACCAAGGCCTAGCCTGAAGCTCATTAGAGCTGCAGTACCTCGTACTGCCATTCCCGCTGGAGTGGGGAATGCAGCAGCACTTGCTCATTGCCTGCTGCCAGCCCTTCACATACACTGAGTTCACCTCCCCTTTACCTTTACAAATCTGTCTTAAGCCATGATTTGGACTTCCTTAATTGCAATTGTTTCTTTAGATCCTTTCAGTAAAACCATGCCATTTATTAATATAAATGGCTGTGAAATTGTTTATTTGGGTCTTAAGAGACAGGAAACACTGAGTTCATCTGTGTTTCCATGTGGACTGGCACAGATCCTGTCCCTTTTGCTCATCTGCTGGAATGTTCTGAAGAATCTTAGAATATTGGGTGAATCCTGAAAGTTCACTTTGCCCTCAGGGAAAATCAGGAACACTTAAGCCATTCCTGACAGCTTAACAACAAAAACCTGGTTTTGTGGAGACTTCATGACTTTGTTCTGTGGTCTTACTGGTCACTAGAAAATCTCCTTCATGTCTTTCTACATCTTCTTTTGTTACAGTTTTCTTGTCCTATCTTCATTTGAACTTGGAGAACGATTTATTGCCTTTCTCTTTGCAACAATCTTACATATGTTTGAAGGCCATTACCATATTTGCTAGTATTTTGTCCAAGATGTAGAATATGTATTTTCATTTATCTCCTCACAGGGCATGCAGTCAGATAGGCTGTGTCAAAGAATTTACCATCTCCAATGCTACTCCATACTGTGTTAAGGACTTAGATAAAGGGTTTGCACATTGGCTTTAGCAAGAGGTGTCATAAATCTCCATCAGCTCAGGAACAGGCCAAGGATACAGTTCTTATTGTTCTACCCTCCTGGGAGCCTCATTGGTTCAGTTGGGAGGGATTTTGCTTAGGTTTATATTGTGTTACACGTTGCTTCCCAGGTGCAGGGACTGAATTATTACAGCTTATTTGGTGGTGACAGCAGAAAGAATTAAACCCCAATCTTTTGCCCAGATCTAGTGACAGTGGGGAGGAGAGAGGAAAGAAAAAAGATTAACTGGACTTCAGAGACAGTTCTTTGCTACACTGGCACAGGCAGTATTTGCCCAGAGTGGAGGAGCTGTACTGAGGGAACAAGAGATGTGCCTTGAGACTTACCTTAATTATTACTTGCCAGTAACTGGTGTTATTTACTAAATTCATGTTTTCTTCCCCACCCTGCCTTTTTCTGATGAAGCTGGGTATGTCTCTTGACCACAGAGACTGGTAAGAGTCACAGATGAAGATGACACTTGCCTTAGTGCTTGCCTTCATCACTCTCTAAAGAGCCTTGCAGTAGCTGTTTCATTGCCCCTGTGTGCCTGTGTTGCCTTCTGTTCCACCAGTCCTACCCCCTTAATCAATTGACTTCTCACCTTTCTCACATCTTCAGCACTATCTCAAATTCAGTTGGCTGAATTCTTCATATATAAAAAAGATGAAAAAAACACTTTCAGTTGTTCAAACTATTTTGTCAACTTCAAATATTTTTCCTATGTATTTATATGTACTAAGTACAAATATATTTTGTGATTCGCTTCTAATTATTTATGACTCTCTTGTGATATTGCATGCCAGTTTAAATTTGCTATCTGCCAGTGAGCTATAATTCTGACATGCAGTCACAGTGGTGTAAACAATATCTTGTATTACTGGCAAAGAAAGCCAGCCTCAGAGACTCCTCTAACAGACTAAAAGATAGTAGATGGCAGTATTTTCTGAGGCTCGATGAAGAGCACAGTGCTTTTGCCTCCTAAGGATCTTGGTAGTTCCCATACTTGTGCTTTTATTGCTTGGCCAACGATGGTATTTCCCAGATTAATCCAAAAGAGAAACCAAATGGCAATGTGAGGCTAGAAGGTTTCCTGCTCCTTCAGGGTCTGGCATTTCTCACATCTCTAGACTAAGTGCTTTATTTAGCCCTTTTGCACAATTACTCAGAAGCCCAAGGAGGAACTGCTTTCTCTGAAGGTCAAGAACTTTGTGCCAGTACTTGTGCCAGTGGATTCTGGCAGAGCCAACTGGACAAATTTTAACAGGTTTTGTAAATGGATAATCTGAGTTATCTTAGACAAATTCACTTGAAGAACTACAGAAGTGGTCCTGTAAATGAATTCAGTGTAGTTATTTCCACCAGGAAGTGGTGACAAGTGGCTGGCATTGATGGTCCCTTTCACTAAAAGGACTAGGTGGGGAGATGATGGAGATAAAGTCTCCAACCTGGTCCCCACTCTAGCAGTCAGTGCCATGGTTGTTGTATTCCAAAAAGACTTGCCTGCATATGAATGTTTTATCAGTCATGTGCTCTCTATCTGTGCTGCCTTTTTCAGTTTAGTGTTACCTTTTCCCTAAATACCTTAAACTAAAACAGAAGACCCTGTTATCTCTGCAAGAATTACATTCTCATGAATAGTAATGGAATTTACACCTGAGTTTAGTCCAGCATAACTTTTCCTTCCATCTCAAATCTTACTGTGCATCAGCTGAATTGCATTAACCGATTCCTCTGTGGTCTTAGCCTGTGATAAAACTTGATTTAATTTCAGTCATGAGGTAATTAAAATAAAAACAAAATATACCAGATTATTTAGAGGGATGGTAACTGTTTCCAAATGAATCCCCACCAGCTGTTTGTGAGGAGATGGCTTACCTGTTTGAATGAAGAGAGAGAGATGGGAAGAAGCACTTCCAACAGGTGTTTTGATGGCACTGTGCACACCATAAATGAATCAAGGGACATGTTCCTGAGTTGATGAGAGTGACTTTGGTTCATACCAAATGTAAAATCTATTTGGTGTCTCATTCCATCATGCTTGATTTTTAGTGAAATATTTTGATTTTAAAGACAGTAATGCCAAATAAATCATAATTTGAGCTAGTGATGGTAAGAGAAATACCTGAGGAAATTAAAAAA
The DNA here is from genome assembly GCA_013400935.1 of Turnix velox. NCBI lineage: Eukaryota > Metazoa > Chordata > Aves > Charadriiformes > Turnicidae > Turnix > Turnix velox. The sequence continues at coordinate 348,707 of VZTY01025081.1, read as the reverse complement.
ATTGATGGAAATGCAGTATTATGAATTTCATCTGTATTGGATTTGTGAAGTATCCATTCTATCTTGTATTTATGTCTCAGCAATGCTTCCTCTGCGTTTTTGGACTGTATATGGAAGAATGATTTTTTTCATCAGCAGTTGAGGTAGCAGTAGAGGCGGCTTAGGCCATGCAGTGATTACAGTCGACTGGGTGGCATAACCTTTCTGAAGGTTATTCTGATGCCTAGGACACTTGGTGTTGGACCACACAAAGCTGAAAAGAAAGTGCTTGTGGTCATTCAGCAGGTTATTTTGCCATTTAAAATGGCCAAAATTACTTTCTCTGGCTAACAGGTGCCTATGTTTCCAATTCATATACCATGTTAACATTGCTAAAGCAGCAAAGCTTACACTGCTCTGGTCAATGAGACTGAAATTTTACATGTATTCAACACCCACTGAAATTCAGAGACATTTGGACACCAGATTCACTTCTGTACTTTTAGATACTTTGGCCTTAATTAGCAATTAAATTTACTATTGTATTTAATCAACCAGTGATTCTCCATCTAGTCTTAATTTCTTTTCTAATCTCTTACTCTGTGTGTGAAACAAATGGAACTAATATCATTAGACCTATTAATCCCTTAATCTGACTGGCTTTTTTTATGAATATGATCCTGGCTTTCAAGCAGCTCCTTCATGTTTTGCTTGGGGTTCTAATATTTGTGCTTAAGGCCTGTGGAGAAAAACCAAGCCTGTTGTACTGTGTCTCTGCATCTATGTCTGTTACAGCTTTTCCTTGTAGCCAAGATGGTTCATAAAGTTTCAGAGGCACAGGGAACAATGAATTTTTTTAATATACATTTGGCTAGAATCTGCATTTCTTTGGAAGAAAACTTGGCTTTTCTCCACAGTATCAACAAATTTGCTAGTTTAGAGTGAGAGAAGACAAAGTGGGTGCTAGAAGGCCATGGAAAACATAAAAAAAGCAAGTTGGACATATAGCCGGGAATGCTGAAGGCTTAGAAGTTGTCACCATACTGGTTTCAGGGGAATTCTCACTAGCCAAGACACTATGGATAGGCTGCAGTATTTTCCAAAGGAAGGGTTAGAAGTTTAACACCAATATGAAGTTAAGAAATGATGCCTGAAGGTAGGTGTAGTACAAGCCATTGATTGCACCATCTCACTTGCATTGGTAAATCAGGAGCAAGCACAGTGAAGCTCAAAGAGACACACTGCTGTAAGAGCAGAACCAGGCATCATTTCTACACGCTGTAGGATTTATTTGCTGTTCAGCATTTACAATCAACTCTGACAATTGCTTCTTGCAGCCACAAAACCAACTATGTCCTACACCAAAGCGTAGTAATAACAAGATTTGAATGTCATTAAGGGGCTGCTCCTACACATCTTGAATTAAAGCAGCTAAGTGTTTAACCCATGAATAGAGCTCTTATTATCTTTGCTTTTGAAAACTCAGTTTGGATCACTTAAGCACTCTGCCAGAAATCCCATGAGAGACCAACAACAGCAGGGAACAAAGTCAAGCAAAAAGGATTGTATCTGATAGAGCTTTTTAAATACATTTTTCATATGAGTGCAGAGTCAACTTGAATATTAATCCTAATATAGATTAATTTAAGACAGATGAGGATGTAAGAGAATTCGGATGGATAGTTTTTCACTGAAAAGCTCTGCCTATTATGTGCAGCACAAAGGAGAGACCACTGCACAAAATGCATAATATACCTCCACCTTCACACCACGAGGCTTAAAAAATTGCTCTAGGTCCTATTTGCATTTTCTGTCTGTGCTCAGGTAATTCCAAGTCATAGAGAAGAATCTGTTTCAGTGCAGTTCACCTGGAAAAATTAACTACCAGTTATGTCAGTGCAGTTTACTGGCAAGAATGTACCCATTTGAGAAGTTTCAGTGTTGTAGGTGAACTATAGTTGTGTAAATCTGGAGGACTGAGGTTGAAGAGGAAACAGAAGTGTGAGATCTACCTTTGTACAACTGATTAAGAAGAAGCCTGGAGACTCTCTCCCAGCTAAAAAGCTAATTACCTTATTGTCTTAGATATATTTTACAAATAGTAACTAATCATTAAAAAATGCATAGTACCCTGGCTTTTTACTTATGTTTTAATGCTAGAAACAGATGTCAGATTCACAGCATGTCAATTTTTTTTTTAGTTACTGAAAAGTTATGTCCTAAAAATAGTGAAAAGGTCTGTCTTTCCCCCTCTGCCTGTAAGCCAGAGACTTGGAAGGACTGAGTTAAAGAAGCTCCAGATTTGTCTTTGGCATTACTTCTTTTATTACAAACAGATAATCGTGATGTCTGTGAAGTGAGGTGATTAAGGCTAAGAAATGCCACCAATCCATGCTACCAGTCAGCTGCAGTCTACTTTTGAGTCTATTTCTACACATGCAGGCATAAAAGCTGTGTTTATCCTGTGTTCTGGGGCAGCAGGGATCATGACTAAGCTGTGGAGCTCCCTATGCAGAAAACCAGATCATTTCCAGAGTACTCCCTGCATGATCTGATGATGGACTAAACTGGCTCTCAGTTTGGGTGTCATCACAGGATCTGGATGGAAATACACTTCTGAAAATGCAAGCAGGAAGAGAATAAACAACATGTACAATTATTTTACCACTACGTTTAAAAAAGGCTAAGAAATCATTATTGTTCAGTGCTTACATTCAGTTTCAAGTTTAGTTTCTGAGTATCTTTATCCTGATTTGCATGTCATCATTCTGTAAGGCCTCAGCTCAGCAATGCTCAGAAGTGCATGCTTTCTCTGAAGCTCTTGCATATGCCACCAAATTCAGTGGGATCATACATGTCACTAAGTGCTTTTTCTGGATTGTCACCTTATTCTTTGAATTTACAGGAATTTCCAGGTGTTTATTTAGGTCATGAGAGATCTGAAATACTTTATTGTAGCAATTCTTCAGGAAAAGGAAAAGTGACTGAAATGCTTTTTTTCCCCACTGATCATCAAGAAAGGCATGTCCCACTTTTCCATGAAATTGCAGCTACATATTAGATGCCTTTGTGGAGCAAGAGAGAACCATATATTGTAAAAGGCACTTTGCTGAGGATGTATATTGTATTGAGTTGGATCATGTAAGTGTTGGCTAAACTTATTTAGAATTAATGAGAAGTAAAATTCTTCATAACATTTTGAATGTTCTTAAAGGTGGCTTGTGCATTATATACAAATAACTTGCTATAGGAACTTTCTGAAGGATTTAAACTGTAGTTGTGTCAATGAGAGACAACAGAAGTATATTTGAAATGTTTTATGAGCACAATGTAATCAATGTAGAGTCTACTTATTTTTCCTTTGACTGAATAATACTTCATTTCTTTTCTAAATCTTTCCGCCTTTACAAGAAAGGTAACATTTATTAATGTCACTTCTGGGGCAAACTATTGTAATTTAGGTTTCAACCTCTAATCTATATTCTGTGAGGTAAGGTTTTTACCCATGGCATCTATTTGTGTATTAAAAAATGCCTGCTCATATACATGCCTGAATTTTTAACATATAAACATTTAGATATTTAGGTAATTTTAAAATATAGCACATGCATTACACACCTGCAGTGGGTTATGGGGGAGTGTTATTTGAGTTCTTACAAGAAAGGTATCTCCTGCACATCATGTCACTGCCACAACATTATCCTTCCTGGCAAGCACCTGTTTGCCTTTTGGAGCAGAATATTCTCCTGGCAAACAAGCTGTCAGACATGTGCCATACCCACAACCTGGTAATAAAAAGGGTGGAAGGAACCAGTAATTTCAGCACTGAGCTGTCATGGCAAGAACGTGTACTACCCAAAAGGTAGAACTGCAGTCAGGTAAGTATCTTGTGTGTGATCTCCTTCAGTGAGAGCACAGAGAGCAAGCCAGCCGCTACCTCCTGCAGCTCATGTAGACGAGTCAGCACATCTCTAGTGCTCTTACATGAGATAAGTATCAGTTTCCAAAACAGATGGAGACATGATGATGGGCACCTTAAAGGTGGTTACACAGTATGTGCTGTACTGTGGTGTAACATGGGTATCTCCACACACACATCATTTGTGCAGCTGCAGGCGTGCAAACCAGCCAACAAACCTCTGATTACATTTGTGTGTGAGTGGTTGCCACTTAGTAGCCACTGCTTAAGCACCCTCAGCAGGCTTCTGAGAACCTGGCAGTCGATATGACACTGATGATGTGGACAGATTGGTTTACCAGCTCTTTTTCCTCCCAGTGCTTGAGTTCATCAAAGCAAAAATCATTATGAGGGCAAAACCATACGGATATAGATCATTCTGAGGTACTTCTGCTGTCTGCTACTGCAGACCTGCTGTTACTTTGCTTGCTCTTGAGTATTTTCCTTGGGCTCCTCAGTTACCATAGTGCTTCAAAGAACCTGCCTTCTTGTCTAGCAAAGAGGGGAACTTGTTCCCTGGAGGAGTGTGTTGACTAGATTTTCAATGAATCTTGCATCTCTTGGTCCTATTTATGGAGTTTCTTCTTTGTGATGGAAAATGTGGGGCATAGGTAAAAGTCAGTGCTTGAACAGGAGAGTAATTTTCAAAGATTGTAAAGTATCACCTTTGCCGAAATCTTCCCCTATTCACATTCAATAATAAGTGTTTACATTGTGTTCCCAGTTGTACAAGTTGAAAAGCTATTGAAATAGGAAATCATATGGTGTATGACACAGTCGTTTTTGCTGTACATGGACTAATACGTTACTCCTCCAAAAACTGGGTATCTTTTAAGGCACAGCAAATATATTGTACTGCATACTTCCTTTTCTCATAGTGTGCAAATTCTAGCCAAGCAAGGTTTTGCACTCACTTTTGTTAATGGCTATGTGAATGCAACAGGATTAATGATAGTTATCAAGTTTGTTTGCTTAATTTTCTATAATTGTCTTTGGTTGGTAATATCCTTGATAAGTCTGTAGTGTTGTCAGACCAATTTCACAGTGTCAATGAAATGCTTCTTTAGGAACTTGGCTGCCAGGACTGGAGTGGGAAATGCAGGCTGCCTGTTCTCTTCCTCTTTCTGAGGGAGAGAAACAGCATACTCACACTCCCATCTTCCCCCAGGCAAATTAGTCCAAGGATTGTGTGGCTTTATGCAGAAGTTCAGCAAAATTTCACTGTCACACATGGTTCCTGTGGGACTGACTGGTGTGGTCAGGGGACACGAGTGCAGGGATCTGCTGCAGCTGCCAATAGTGGGTTTGACATAATATCATAAACAATGTTCCTCACATAAAAAGTTGCTTTAAATCAATTATCACAAACCAGCCCTGTTTATGAAGGACAGACATGTTGTTTTATTAGGTATTTTTTGTAGCAGGCTTTCACACAGATAAACTTGTATTGGAAGCTTAGATAATCCAAAGTAGGTCACCTTCATGAGTCTTCCAGACTTTCCAACTTAGTAACTCTGAAGGATAATAATACAATTTTTAGTTAATGAGAAAACATCAGAAAAAAAGAACTGCAGGAAGCTGTGAACTGCAATATCTCCTTACTGAAGACAGAATGCCACATGGCAAGAACAGATGGGTAATCCTTCCGTGATTATCCTCGACCACTGGCTGAAAGAAAAAGCTGTCACAAGATGGAGAGCTGTACATAAAGTACACATACATGACACTTCCCCTCATTGGTAGTAAAAGGTTATATATGCTAAGAGATTATAAAGAATAAGGAATGCTGTAATGGGATGGTGAAGGGAATAATTCTTCCATTTTCTTTCACTTCCTGAAGTGGAACATATGCCAAGGTCCTGAACTAAATTTATCTCTCAGAAGGAAGAAGTAGTATACGTTCCATGTACGTGTTACATATTTTATATGAAATGAACATAGAAAAGTAACTGCTTTTTTTGTCTTTGGCTCTAACAAGCCAGAAATGAAAAATAAGGATTATTTATGTTGCTAGTTCATAGATACTGTTACCAGAATGAAGTGTTGGTGTTAAAAATTTGGCTTTTCCATTAACAACAGAGTTTGTATTTGCATTTGTGAACTCTTAAGTGGCAAAACAGAGCAAGAATGGATTAAGAACAGCTTGCTGGAATCTTGAATTTTACAAAGCCACCAGAACTTAAGATGGTCCTTTCACACAATGAACACATCTCCATTGACTTTAGTTCTGCCAATGTACACTCAAAGAGCACCTGGCTTTTATAAGGCACTTGGAGAGTAGCTGGATGTAAAATGAGTACATCTTGGAGTTTTATTTGATATGAAAAGAAGTGATGAAGAATGTACGTGTAAACCATAAAATGACTGAAAGGAAGAATGTAAGTTAATGATGGTCCTGTAGTTCCAAAAAAATCAACTTACATTTCCCCTAGCTTTAAAGAATAGCAATACACCAGTGTTTAAAAGCAAAGAGCAATTTGTTGAGAGCATTGAACTGTAGTCTGAGATGGTGACATTTTCATTAGCCTCTGAAAGAGTAAATCCCTACCCTGTTTTGCTCTTTCAGCTTTAACACATAGAACAGTAAGACTGCCAGTGACTGCCTCCTGTGGAAAAGGTGTCTTCCGATGCTCTAAAATGATCAGGGTGGCATGTTGTTCTTGCTAATGATAGAAGAAAAAGAGAAAACTACAAGGAAGAAGCTCAAACTTCAGGAATATACCTCTACTGCTACTGCAGGTTACTCATAAAACACTACTCTTGCTCAAGGCCTATTTTATAGAGTTTGTATGGTTGGAAGTGACCTTAAAGATCATTAAGTCTAACCATGAACCCAGCACTGCTATGTCCACCACTAAACCATATCCCTCAGAACCCCATCTACAGGTCTTTTAAATACCTCAGAGAATGGTGACTCCACCACTTCCCTGGGCAGTGATGAGGTCTCCCCTCAGCCTCCTCTTCTCTGGACTAAAGAATTCCAGTTCCCTCAGTCTTTTCTATTCCTAAGGTGCATTCCTTATTTGCAACCATCGGAACATACACGACTGTTCAGGATTCTTCACCATTTTTAGGATTGAGTATATCAGAGATGCCTATCCTTAGATAAATCAGTTCATTCTCAGCCAGGCCCTTTTCCTCTTCTCTCTGAAAATGTGTATCTGAAATTTAAATTAGTATGAGATGAGGACATGACTTTTTAAGAAAAATGCAAATCTTTGCTCTGAAATAACTTAGTCTTTCACTGATTACAGAATGTGCTTCTAAACTGCCTATGAGTCAGCTTGTGAGTTGGAGTTCAGTTAAGCTTGTAGTATTTGTTCACCAGATGGACCATAAGCTCTTCAAAGTAGAGGAAAGGATATTGCTTATTAACGTTGCTCTCAGTTTCACTTGTTTCTTTGTACAAAGTCTGGTTATTTGATTCAATTTTAGTCTATGTCTACACTGTGAGCAGGAGAAACTGTATTTTTGTAACAGGACAGGTAAATCTAGCAAAGTAGATCAGAGTAAAACAGAACGTTCTGGAACAGAACGTTCATTTTTTTACATCATTCTAAGCAGCCACAATTGATACCCACCTCCTCTCAAACACACTGAGGCTGAATTTACACTACCAACCCAGAGGTAAAAAAATGTTTAAGCCAATAACGTTAGGATTTTAGGGCAAATTAGCCAAGTCACATTAGTTTAAAACTCCATCTCTTTGGCAGTTAAGTACAATCAGATCCTACTTATCTATTAAGAAAAAAATCTCTTTTTTTCCTCTTCTATACTTTGTGCTTGATACTAAGAGTCTCACATTACATGGGCAACATAAGGGATTTTCAAAGTGGTAACTGTCTGAAATGTCCTCTTTGTATCCTGATTAAATGTTTTCTGATGCAACATAGCTCATTTGAGCTAACATTATTCATGGATGTGATGATAAGAAAAGTTCATTTTACGGTTTTAACTTTGATGTAATTTTTGATCTTAGTTTGCTCTTAGGATTCGTACAGTTCTGTGTTTCAGTCTGTGACTTTTTTTTCATCTTCACATTCTCAAGTAGCTCAGCCTTGTGCTTTTTGAGTTTGGATCAGCACCGGAAAAAATAATTAGTTTAATTATCTCTTTCCATACCTCTGTTTGGCTATTTTCCTAAGCAACAGAAGAAGGATGTTTTGAGCATTTTAGTGATCATTGGTCATAGCAGTTTTCAAAATGAATGCCATACCTCCTGCACCCTTCAGATTTTACAGTATTTCTATAAAATTCAGAATTTCTATAAAGGAGGGTCTTCTCAGAGAGGAAGCCTGCTCCTCTCCTCATCCTCTCTTCTCCTCCATGCTCTGCTTTTTCACTCAGTGCAAAAATGTCTCATGCTGAGGCTCCCACCCATATGCAGGGCTGACTTCACACTGAAGACTCAGTTCTTTATGGCCTATAAATTACTGTGGTTTGGATACAAATCTTGTCTCCAGACGTGCTTTCAGTAAGACTCAAACGAGATTGAGCATGCACTGCTGTTCCTTTACTGCCTTATCAGTCACAGAGACTGGGAAAATCCACAGACAATTTCTGCTACAAAAACTGCCTCTGAAAATCTGGAGGAAATTTGCCAATAGGTCATAAAAATTTTAGGAAACGTGGATCAGAGTTTGGTCTTATTTTACAGAGAGCAGTTTTGCCCTGTGCTAAAACATTGTGTGGCTTGAATGCTGCTTTTAGGGCTTTTGTCTGTTTTGGGGCATCTGTTTGAATGTGTCTCCCATTTCACCAGGAGTTACACAGGATTGGGATTAGGTCCTGAGGTCTGTGGCTCTTCAGAGCTGTTCAAAGTCTGGTTTTTCTGGCTCCTTGAGCAACTCCTACTCTCTAAAAGCCCAAGGGAAGGCTTCATAGGGCAACCACATGCTAAGACCACAACTTCTTTTGAAAAGGAAAACAGTCCCAAGTGGAAGGCATTTTTATCTAGTATTTATCAGCAGATTTGCTAGAGTATACTTATCATGCCAGGTTGTTTGGAATAAGAAATTAATCCATTGAATGCCTCATCGGGCAGAATCTGTCAGAATATTCAAGAACACTTTGAATATTTTTTGAATTTTTGTTCAAACAGCTCACTTCACTGTACTGTGTGACCAGCAAATGTGATGCAAGTGCAACTGGTGCGGAAGCCCAGCACTGTCACAATTTGTTACCATGGGCCCATAAAGAGCAGTTGGCCATCACCACAGATGGTAAAAATGGACTCTGTCCCATTGCATGAACTGAAGGTCAGTTAGATGATGCTCAGCTTTCACACACACAAAAAGCCTTTCTCTTCTGACTTTTCTGCAAGTTACTGATGATTTTTACCTCTCTGTTTAGTGACATCTTGAGGTCATTGACTGCAACCCTAAATGAAATTGCAAGTGTGTGTAAGTGTGTATTTGAGCCTGATTCAGATCTTCCTACGCATCAAGGCAATGGTTTTACAACAGGATAGAATGGCTATGGAGTATCCCACAGAGTCAAAGGATAGTCCAGGATCAAAAGCCTAGGAACTGCCACATGTGGATCAACACATTGCTTGTTTTTCTTGAGGATACAGTTTCCCACTGGAGACTCAAAATTCATGTGTTAGGAAACAACAGATTATTTATTCTTAAATCTGATCCATCAGATCATGAGATTATTATTAAGGATTAATTTTAATATTAGAAAGGCTATTTGACCAATCATGCACACCTCTACAAAGCTAAAAACTGGTACAATGCTTCTTACAACTAACTAGCCTTGTACTTTATCTGCTGCTGTAACGCTGCAACCAAAGATAATACCCTCTGAAATTCTATTTGTAGCCTCACTGAGGAATATTCCCTTAATAAAGGGAGCCTCTGAATCTTACTGTGTGTTTCATTATTCTTCAGATCAAAATCTAAAGAACTTCCAAAGCAAGCAAAATCCTTCTGGTATGTGCAAATCCTACTTGGCTGTCATTTAGAAAAAGCAACTGTCCTTATCAAAAGATACTATTTTTCACCTTTGGATTTGGTTTGTAAAGTGGAATTAGGCTTACAAAAAGAGGCACTTTTTGCAGGCAGATTAAAAAACCCCTTTCTATTTTACTACTATCATCAGATAATGAGATCTTTCAGATTAGAAACCCAATATCAGTATGGAAGCAAAAAAGCAACTGAAGCCCTCCATTATGTACACTTTTTTAGACACAGGCATTTAATTGCGGTCACCTTGTGCCTGGTACTTGCAAACCTTGCAGGGCTGTGGAGGTGTTGAACCTTGCTCTTCTTCTCACTTCAGTGAGGCCAAATGTGGGCAGCAGCCCTTCCGCTACAGACATATAATGTGAGTCTTGGAGGATTTGGACCATTTTTTCCTTTGAAATGGTTTGTTTGCATTTGTGGTGGTCATATAATCATATGGGGTTGGAAGGGGCCTTAAAGATCATCTAGTCCCAACTACCTTGCCACAGGCAGGGGCACCTCCCACTACACCATGTTGTTCAGTGCCTCATCCAGCCTGGCCTTAAGGACCTCCAGAGACGAGGCATCCACAACCTCTCTGGGCAACCTGTTCCAGTGTCTCACCACCCTCACTGTAAAATAAAAGGGTGTTTATTCCATGGGGGGAAATTACAATGTCTTCAAAAACAATCGCACCTCTAGGCCATTGGCACAACGGAACAAGCCAAGGACCCACCATCAAACTTGGGTCTACTTTGAGCAGAATTGGAAAAAATTTCCAATGGTCGATAGCTATGGGAGCAGAGACATCAAAGTGTTGCTGATGAACTGTGGAAATTCGTTGATTCATTGATAAATTTCTTATCATTAAGAGAGTGCGAACTGCAATGCCTTTCTTTCTTGCGCCATTTCTTTGCCGCCATTTTTGATGGGACCCGGTCCCTGAAGAAGACCCCTGTGTGAAACGGCCACGGGCGGTTCGGTACGAACGAGCTCCAAGTCCGTTAAAGAAATGAAAAATAGAAGTAAAAAGGTTAATTCTCCTGGAACGGGGGGCAAGGAAAGGCGGCAGCCGGGCGCGAGGCGGGAGGGGGCACCTGGCCTCGCGCCCGTCGCCTCCC
>VZTY01025081.1:317472-337197 GCA_013400935.1 Turnix velox | reverse complement strand
GCGGAGACCAGCGGGCGCACCCGCAGCGCCGCGGACCCGCCGCCCCGCACGGCAAGGCGATGGTAGGTGCTGGGAAGGGTCGAAGGGAGAAGCGGCCGCGCCCCCGCCTCACGGTGCTTCTCCGCCGCGGAGGGCTGCGGGGAAGTTGGGGTGAGCGAGGCGTGGTGGCCCGGGGCTGGAGTCCTCACAGCCCGCCTGGGCGCAGGTGCCGCCGTGCGGAGCCGGTCCCGCCGCGTGGGTTCCCGGCGCCCCCGGCAGGGCCAGCGGCGATGGGGTCGTGAGGCGGGAGGTGTATCAGTGCGATCCGCTCCTCCGACCGCCGCTGCCTCCGCAGCGGGTATCCTCGCACCCCGAAGTTGTCCGGAGAGCCAGAACCTCTTCCCAAGGGTTTATGTTACTGCTACTTTATTTTTTCCACCTCCAAATCGCACAAGCGCTGTTCTTTATTGCACAGCTCTACCAAGCCCGGTAGGTGACGGGCAATGAAATTTAATTCAATCATTTTATTTACCACTGAAAACTCAAGGGTTCCGTGAAACCGTGCTCTCTCGCCCTGTCTCTTGCCGCTTTCTTTTACAAACTCTTAAGTTTTCATTTAACTGGCTCAGGCCTGGGGCCACGAGGAGCTGTGAAGCTTTCCCTATTGCCAGTGGCATTTCTTAATTTTCTAATAGGCACGTGAAAAGAAGGCAAATTATCAATGTTCTTGATCAGTTTAGGTGATGCTCAGAAATACGTGATGGCTTGTACTGCTGTTATGTAGTATTTTTCAGCTCAATAGAAGCTTCTTTTGGTTTTCATTTGATTCTTTTACCCATAGTCTTAAGTGTTGCTTGTTGAGGTACGTGTGTGTATTTATATCTGTTTCTGTGCCGCTGTTCACATACTGAGAGGGAAAGCAAGAGCTTGTGGCTCAGAGATGACTTGTCTTCATAGATGACTTGTGGGTGTTCTGGCCACAGAAAGGTTGCAGAGAAATGTGTCCTGAGGACATGAGTGCTCTGACACCAGCCTTTGGACAACTTTTCTGAAAGGCAGTATGTTTCTGTACTGTGTGTGTGGATCTTGCTGTACTTTCTAGATCTGAAAATTCAAATTCTTCCTTAATGGGTGCAATCTTTGTCTCTATGTGTAATCTTATCTCTGTGTGTACTTGTTACACTATTTTTTCTCTAGTACTTTGCCCTCTGCCTATTTTCCTCTGCATCTGATCTGGTGTTGCTTTGTCTTTAATTCTTCTACAGCTTTTTTCCTTCTCTTTTTCTCCAATGTGGGCTGTCAAAGGCTTTGGGGGGGGGTGCTGGTACCAGGGCTGGGAGGGGGAAGGCTGTGTCTGGGTCTCCAGCGTAGATCCTCAGGCTTTCAAGGAAATAATCCTCTTCTGTGAGCCCTGGGGCAGCATCAGAAAGTGTACCGTTGGCAGTTGTCCTACAAATGTCCTGGCAGAGCCCAGTTTGTGCCTGGTGCATTGAAAATAACAGTGAGTTTGGAGCCGAGAGCTATTAGTTTCCCTGTTGGTGATACAGGGACATAGAATATGATTATTTTGATGCTGGCAATAATGAATCACACCTTTGTGCATACAGATTTGATCAAAGACCTAAAGATGGAGCACTGGGGTTCTGAATAGAAAACATGTTTTAAAACGCATGCTGATTGTACCTATTTTCCCCTCATTATCCAAATAACTAGTATGGATCACACTGGGCTGTCCCACAATGTCTGACATTGGTATTAAGAAACCCAACAATGCCCAAGACAAATGACTGTGTTTTGTCAAGGAGTGATTTGGCACTGATTATCCTAGATGACTGTATGGTACTTGTGGCTTTGCTTTCCCTACACATGTGAAGTGACTGCCTTCCCTAATGTTACTTTGCCAGAATACAAAACCGCACACTTAAGCATCTGTCAATCTATTAAAACCTGTGCTTGGTGGAAAAGTGATAGAGAAATTTGATTTGTGCAGATTTCTGCCTTTCTAACAAACTGACATCTTGCTTAAATTGGTAGGTGAGTTTGCCAGCTGTTCCTGACATACAGATGTTGATTTATCTGATCTCACCTATGTTGCCTGTCTCGGGGGCAGCTCCATTTTTCATTTCAGACTCAATTTATGAGGAAAGTCTCTGTTTCATGGAATACAGAATCAGCGCAAAAGATTTTTGTATATTGCTTTGTTTCCATATTGCAATACAGCTAACGTGTTGCTTCAGTGAAGTTTTTACCTTTCTCAGGCAATGTTTCCTATAGTTTGTATCAAGTTGTTTTGCAGTGGCTGGAGAAGGTGGCCAGTGCAAATTGTGCGAAGTGACATTAAGTGCATTTAAGAGACTCTGCAAAAGATTTCTCAGTGTTTGATTTTAATCAAAAGAGAATATTCATTTTAATAAGTCTTCAGTCTGTTGATTAAGTGGAGTTTTTAATATATCTTTGGAGAGTATTTTCTCAAAAGGCTGATAGATGTTTGTCTGATGTAGAACCAGATCCTTTTCTTCAATATGAAGAGAGCCCTTAACATGTGGATGCCGTGATAGCTGCCTTTACAAGTATTGTTATACTAAGTAAGGTTACACATACCAGATTTTTGACATTTTGCAGAAGATAGCGCTTCTCAAATGCCTGTCTGAGGGTTGCTATCTGAAAATCCAATGCATTTATTTATCTTGGTTTTTCTTTGACCCATGTACAAGACTAAAGGGGTGGCACATATTGCACTTTACTGAGCTGGAAAGAAGTAATGTGAGAATTAAGTAATTTCTGTCTGTGGGGAGAACAAAAATGCAGTCCTGTGGAACAGGTGTTTAAGTGGTATTTAGACTTTTATTAAATACTGTCAGATACACATATGGAAAACGAAATTACATCGTACTGCAGTTGAAAATGCTGCTGTACCTGTTCATAATTGAATATGAATTGCCAAGTTGGCAGAAGGAAACAATTTTGAATTAAGCTGCTTTGCAACTGAAAACGTTTACTGTGCTAGATCCTCATGCCATCTACATCTAGAGTTTTCATTAGTCTTAAGCAGTTTCCTGCAGTTGTTCCATCTGTAATTAAATCAGAATATAGATGTCTTTAAAGAAGTATGAATTGTATTGGTGGCCATGGCTTCAGTGGGTACTTGCAACACATATGAGTCTCACAGCTGGTCAGCACCCTTTGCACAAGCTTCTGCAAAACTCAAGCACTGAAGGCGAGCAAAAATTAAACTGCCTTCTGAGGAAAGGCTGATTTTTGTGTAAGAGTCTTTAACTTTAAAAAGTATTTGTGAAAATACCATAAGCAAGCTGCTTACTCTCAGGGTTTTTCGATGCACTGCTAGTGATGGTGAAGGGGGCTTGTTGCGTGTTGGGAACCCAAAGGGAAGAAGAAGGAATGCAAATCCCTGCTTCAGGGCTGCTGGAGATGAGAGGGATGTGACAGCAGAGCATCTGCTTTGGGCTTTGCTGACGCCCAGCATTGCACTGAGAGGCAGTTGTGCTGGCATTACCCAGCTGTGGCCTCTGCCTTGGTGTTAGGTGTTGGAGGTATGTAATGCTTCTTACTGCCCTGTGGCACCACTGAATTTTCATTACTGCCTGTTACGAAGCAAAAATGCTTGCACATTGTTTCTGTGTCAGCTGAGAGAAATATATATGCTCTTGCCTGCTGGTGTGGGATCAAAGCACTTCAGTCTGAAATTTTGTCTAATCATTTTAAAGAGATGGCATGTTTCTTTCAGCTGTCAAGGGAATCAAGCATAACTATCAATACCTTGAAATGTTCAGAACAGTAAAGTGAAATGAAAATGTGGTGTGTGTGGGAACAGTGAGGAGTATCTGATTTAACTCTAACCAAAAGGGAGAACTAGGGAGAACAGTCCTGTCAGTTGCTAGTGCCTCTCTTCCTTATATTAATTTCTTTAGTGGAGAGTGTGGTATTTCTTCTTCTCTTGGGAATGTGGAAAGTGAGGCTGAAAGTGCTACACCTCCACAGGCTGGTCAGTTGAATGTGCTCAGGCAGGTCTTATTTCTTCTTGCCTGCTCCTTCTTACTTAGGTGATGTCCACTGAGCTCCCCCAGGTTAAAGATGCAAGCCTGAACTCTGTAATATGTGCCTAAACTCTGTGGTAACTCTTGGTTACTGGAACTAGGAAAGGCACATGGCTGCTGCTCCACTCAACTCTAAGAGTTATGAGAACTGTTACCAGCTGTAGCCCAATGTGAAGTACGGCAACGTCATAATGCTGGAGAAAACCAGAGGAATCACACAGGAAATTTACTCCCTTTTTTCTGGAGTTCTTCAAAAGCTTCCCTCGTATGTTAGGCACTGTGGTGACAGCAAGGTAGGCATTGAGGGAGAGAGCTCCTACTTTGGGCAAGGAACTGGGTTTCCACTAGAAGACTTGGTGTATTTGCTGGGAGTTCACTGTGAAAGGTTGCACTTAAGCACAAAACAATCTGTTAAGATCCAGAAGACAGGGAAGGCTACAAGAAAAAAAGAGAATAATTTCATTCATCATTGTTTTTTTGCTTAAATCGGTGAATGCATAGCTTCTGTGTATTATGACACAGCCAGATGATACCTATTCAAAGATCTCTTAAGTAGCTTGCTGACGTAGATGTGCAGCCTTGTTAACTTCAGCTCAGAACAGAGGAAATAAGGGAAAAATGTTTTCAGAAAAAAATACATACATGAGAGACACCAGGGAGCTCAAGTGAGCTGATCCTTTCCATATGAACTTCAGCCTATTGGGAATCAAGCTCTGGAATCTATGTCCTCTCTTGTTTTTACTACACCTGCTGGTCTTGAGGAAACAATTTAGTTAAGGTAACTAAGGTTTTGAATAAAATTAATAACATTAGGCTATTATGTGACCAAAAATCATGTATTTCTTATTGAATGAGTCCATTGTACTGACTTGACTATTAAGTACAGTATTGCTTGTTAACAGGGGCTTAATAATGCTGTAGTACAGCTTTAGTAACAATTGAAAAGGACAATGAAAACAAATAATCATTTTGTAATGGGAAGTGGGGGAGACAATACATCTGCAGCTAGAAGCTGTGCAATGATTTTTACAAAGTCTTAGCACTTAACAAGGCACATGTTAATAAAACAAACAAATCTTTTCAGTAACAGAGCTAATGTATGCATTATTTAAGAAGAGTATTAGAACAAGACTAGATTGATGGACTCCGGCAGCGGTTACCTCTTTAAGCATCTTTTCTGTGGGAATATGGGAAGGTATTATATGAAATAAAATCTATGTTAATTGGTTGTGCCATCGGAAGTCTTTTTCAGGCCACTGGTGTGTTTTTGTTGTTTTTTTGTACTTTAATGTATATTGGGTTTTTGCAGATGTTCCCTTTGAAATAGAAGCATTTTCATGTTTTAGTGAGTGAAGACCAGCTGCTGTACAGGAGAAACACGAATCCCATTTAATTGCCAGATCTTGCAAAGCGGGTACTTTTGGTGTAAAAGGCCCTCATTACCCACCACATATCTCAGCTGTATTGAGGAATGTTTTTTCAAAATACTTTTCCCTTTCAGTATTGAAAGTTAGCAATGTCTTATTAGTGCCTGATGAAGGGAGAGGAGGCATGAAGTGAACTTAATTTGTGGGAACAGTCAAATTGTATAACCTCAAGGTTTAATTTTAATCAAATACTTCATAATTTTTCTTTAAAATGTTAAAATCAGGTCTGGTGCTTCACTGGAATTTTTCCATTGACTTCAAAAATGGGATACAATGTCCTGTATTTTTTTAATTTTCTAATTTAAGCCCATGTGATGTCTGATTTGGGCAAATGCAGGAGCATCTCTGCAAGTGTACTTGCAGGGTGCAGGAATATGTAGCTACTTAAACCTGTGCAATTTGTGAGGAGTACTACTTTCAAGTTTTTGAGTCTGATTTTTAAATTTGCAAGCCTCAATCCTTCATGTTTTAAGTAACAATAGATCTTTGATGCCGCAGGGTATGTGTTATCAGGAGAGTGTTCTGTTGGAGCAGGTAAAGTGAGAGCCCTGGTTGCTTTCTTCCATCAGTAACTTCTTGACATCTGGAGCAAAGCATCTGGAGCCACATAGCTCAAAGCGACATGTAGTTTTTGGGTTTACAGTTATTGGCTGTCCAGACTTAGTCCTCTTTGGTCTGGCAGTCATGTTTTGTGTCTTTTTTCTCTGCAGGAGCTGAGCCCTGTCAAGTTCCAACATAATGGGAGTGATGCTCAGATACCTGTGTTATGGATTTCATTCCCTCACGCACCAGGTCTGGCATTTCTCCAGCTGGCAAAGTGTTCTTAATTTTGACTTAACCTCTTTTACAGAAGTGATGTGAGTTTAATCTGTCCTTGTGAAATAGTTCAAGATCTTCAATGAAAACTGGGACCAGCTTGTCAGCTGCCATGCATTGGCATAGCTCCACCAAAGTCAGTACAAACCAGCTGAAGATTCTGGACCCACAGATTTAATTATTATTATAATAATAGCGTCAAAGAAGTAATCATTATTTTTATTCTCTCTTTTCATTTCAAAATGAGAAAATTATTTCCTCTTGGATCAGTGAAAGTAATTTACATTATGCACGATAATGGTCTACATGGAAATATAATTATTATTCATTTGTATGGCACCATCTGGGCACTAGAAGCTTCACAGACCCATGTGAGGAAAGGTCCCTGCCTTGAAGAGCTTACAGGCTGAATAGCAAATATAGCTGCTGGCACTTAACAAGAGTCATGAGTGTAACTTTTGCTGTATTGCCATCAGGGGCCTGTTCAGCATAGGACTTTCACAGACTCTTCTTCAGTGATTTCCACTCACTGATGATAATTTCTCTGTGATTGGCACTATACAGTCCAAAGGTACAATGAGCCAAAGGACTGATTAGTGTGGATGGATCAAGAAAGAAATAGTTAAGAGGCTAGCATTATCAATCAGTTGCCCAGCTGTTTTCAGGCAGGTAAAGCAAATTTCCAGGCTTTACTTGGAAGCAGAAAATGGTCTCAGTACTCCCAGGTTTTACACCAGATACAGGACCGAATACTTTATTGGGTTTGAGTATGAGCTAAAAGTGAAGTGACCAGGCTTTCTAATAATGTGGATATAAAAATTAAGCAACATGAATTAAGCACCACTTATCTGTGTTGTAACCTTGGGGAGGTGATCTTTATATGTGAAGTACCAAAAGGGTCATTGCAGAACACTTAAATCATGTGATTTCGTATTTTTAGAGATGATTAGAGGATTCCTCCAAGGGATGAACTATTTATAGCATGTCTATAATTGGCTTCTGGTTTGTTGGGTTTGTGTTTTGTTTTTTTTTCTCTTTCCCAGTAATGAAATTAAGCTTCACAATAAATGAATATCAGTTTAGTAAAACAAGTTAACTGAAAAAGATTTAGCATTACTGTGGGGTTGACTCTGAGGTCAGATGTTGATTGCTTCCCACATATGTTTTGTTTTCAAACTACTGCTTTATTGCTGTTCTGTTATATTATTAGAGAGTAAGTGGGATGCTTATTTAAAACAATTCTACTAAGTTGAATGAGATTGCAAACTTTAGTTTAACTTGGATTTGGTTGAATGAGTCATAGCCACTCATTTTTACTTCATGCTGCAGCCTTTGCTTGCCCTTCAGATGTGCTTTTTGGTTCAGTCTGAGTATTTTTCTTAACATTGGTGCTATTCACTGACTTTTCATGATGGTGAGTTTTGAATTTCATGCTCTCTGAATTTCTGTGAGGTCCTGCGTTTTGTTCTTAAAAGTCAGCCTGTTTGTAGTTAGCTTTGTTCTTTGTAATTGCACTCTTTGATTTGGGGACACACGTGATTCAGTTAAAACATCTTCTCTGAAAGAAAAAGCAATGGCTGTTATGACTGTATTGACTGAAGTGAATTGAATTCCCTGAAATTATATCCAGTCTGTTGACCCTTACTTGGGAGACGAACAGACAGACTTGAAAAAATGACATTTTTGTGGCAAATTTTTGATTCTTCAGAAAGGTCTAACTGCATGTCATAGAGGCAAGTAGAGCCCTTGGGTCATTTGTTCTGTCTGTAAACTTGCCAGCTTGTCAACTGGCCACCCTTGATGAGGAGCCCCACAGCTGCCAGGATCACTAGTTATCATTTAAATTGAGGAACTATTTCTTCTATCTGGCAGTGTACCTGGAACTGTGTCTACCTAAATGGCCATCTACTGCTTATAAAAATTTAAATTGGACCTCTGTGTAGAGGGATCTGGATTTGGGTCATCTTGAACAAGCATATGAAGAAAAATAATCTCTTACCAGGGTAATACTAGCTGGTAGAAATAAATACCCTCATGAAAAGGAGCAGCTTGTTGCCTGCAGCACCCCACATTTGGTAGCTGGAGATAAATCTAGGCACCTGATTATATTGACTTAGATGCCTACAGGCTTGCTTATGCACTTAAGGCTTTTTATGATTGCCTGATGCAGATGTTTAAATATGTAAATACGCGTTCAGGTGGCTACCTTAAGGCATCTAAGTTCAGCAACTTGGCCTGTGGCATGTAAAACCAAAGCAAACAAGCAGAAGAGGAGTAAATGTAGTAAACAAAGCTGTTAGTGTGTATGCACTGGGAGAGTAATAATACTTTGCACAGCTACTGTGCCTCAAATTGCTTACATTTTGGCATTCACTTGAGTTGAGTTTAGTCACTCAGTTGCATAAATAGAAACTTGGAGGTGCTGCCTGCTAGCAGTGCACAAGGAGCAGTACCTCAGCAGTGAACTAGCTTTTTGGCAGTCTCACAAGAAAAGATGTGCAAGTCTTCAGTGCAATATTTTGATAAGTCGTTCGTTCTTATAAAATAATAATTATGGTGATAATTATAACTGTAGTTGGCTCTGACTGAGCTGCTAACTGAGTAGGGGGTGGCAGGAGGAGGATTATCAAATATTCTCGTAAAACCATTTGAAATCTGCTCTTGTAGCTCTGTGCACGCAGATGAGGACGTTTGTGTGTCCTGCATCACAATGCCCCTGTTCTGTGAGGCTCCCCATAGGAGGGAGCTGGAGATTCCCACACGGTCTGCCTTACAGGCTGAGCATCATCCCTGTTTCTAATCATGGAGAAGTGATTAAAATAGGAGATAGTATTCTACAACAGTGTGGTGATAAAATGCTGTAATAAGTTCATGGCTGTCTGGGTTTCTGTGGTTATCACTGTGACGTTTGCTTTCTCTGCGACTTCATTATGAGATTGTCTTCTTGTTCCCTAGAGCCCAGGTCAGGCCCTGGTAATATTGAAACCAAAGGAAAGTTTCCATTAGCAGGTAACACTCTAGCTATGATGACCCATTCCCAATCCTCTCTAGTCTGATTTGGTATTAAATATTTACACTAGTCAGGCTGACACTTCATGACCTCCTGTGCTAGTGACTGCAAGTGATTAATGACTATTTATTAGAAAAAGATGGTCTCAAATCTGCTCAGTTTCCACATAACTCCTCACCCTTGAGCCTCCGTTACAAAATATGGTTATTTTAATTTGTTTTCTTTTGAAGTTGGTGTTTCTCACCCCTGTTATCTAAGAAAAGCAACCAGAAGTGACCATTGCCTGCACCCCTGCATCTGGAGTGTGAATTTTGGGTTGCTTGTTCCCATTGCTTATGGTTTCAGTGAAATGCCTTATGGGGGAGAGTTCAGGTTTTAAACTGTAGGACAAGTTTCTGTATAGGAAAGAACAAAAAGTTTGAGGTTGGCTCTAAAGTTCTGTGGGACTGTTGGGAACACAACCAGTTTAAAAACTGGATAAATCTAAATGCATTTGTCATGCTTTCAGAGCGTAGGAATTTTCCAGAAGTGTATCTCATAGCAAGTAGAGGTAGCTGACAGAGTCAGAACAAGGTTTATTTAATATCTTGTGTAGATTCACCATGTCTGAGACTTTGGTTCTGCAGTTGCTAAGGAATCCATGAATTTGTGCATGTATTTTGCATAGTAAAATTTGATCCACATGTGAAAATTATATTTGTCTATTTGCCTTTATATTGCCTAACATATAAGTAAAAAGTGCTTTACTGGGCTTTAAGGTGGTCCAGTGTTTGTCCATTTTAGTACCCTCAGTAGCCTGTCAGACTGGAGAAGGTTCTCATGCTGTCAAAATTATATCAATTATATCAATTATTTCATTCTGTGATTCAAATCCAGGGGATTTTCACTTTCAAGTTGCACTGATGTAAAGTTGGAGGAATTCTCAATCAAGGACCCATGAATGTAATTGCAGAGGAAAATAAAGGTCTCTAAGGTCAAATGATTCGTCAAGGACTCTGTATTTGCACAATGTGGACATCCCAACAACTGATGGAACATTTGAGTGCATTTGAAATGTCACTATAATTTTGTAATGAGCGTTCAACAGTGCCATAGTTTCTGGTAGTGGAACCTGTGTCACTTGGAAGGGTGTAAGTGAAAGGCAGCCCTTGAATTTTGTACTGTCCTGGGTTCACTTGCTGGGCTCAGTTTCCAGTTTAGTTACCACAGCTAGCCTGGCTTTCTGCTGAACTCTGCCACCTGAACAAACTTCTTAAGTGCTTTGAAGCTTTTGGTAGTGTGTGAGCAAGTTGCCGTTTGTTTTGCATGCTAGTAAATTGTTGGATTTTGTTGTTAGTGTGAACGTAGTCTTATGTACTGACTTTTTCCTTCTTGAACAATTCACTTATGGCTTTTTTTTTTTTTTTAACACCCTTAACATTCTACTGGCCTTATGGGGCTCGCTCCAAGTTGTGCAAAGTTAATTATTCCATCCTGAATTAATAAAGATGCTCATGAAGAAGGACTTCACTCTGAGCTTTGCATTGTGTCATGTATTGAAATACTGCGTTGATGGAAGGTGTTTAAATACATCTGTTTCATTATGTTCTTCCTCTAATAGTTGGTCAACTTTTAAAAGGGCACTGGCTTCAGTAAGTAAGTACTGAGGGCTAACTTTGAAAAAAATGTGTGGAGTTTTTGAACTGGCTTAAAATGCCTGCTTTGTATTCAAGAGGATTACCTGTGTTAAAATTTAATTTAAATGTATTGATCCCTATTTAAGGAGATATCCAGCTTACTTGTACATGGTGGTGATCTGCCTGAGGTTGCCTAGGTTAAACTGCAAGCATTTATGTTGAAGGACTGTAATATTCTGTTCAGCTTTTGTACAGTGTGTCAGCTTGTAACAGTTGTTTAATGGTGTTTTTAACAGTTGAACTTGATGATTTTAAGGGTGTTTTCCAGCTTAAATGATTCTGTGGTTCTATGAGTCTAACTTTGAAAAGTTAAACAAAACTTCAGAGTCTAGAAGAAAGGTGCTGTGTTAAGGGTTGCATGGCAGTAACTGGAAGTAGATTCAGCTCCTAGCTTTACAGGATGCTGCTTGTGTGGCATCCTCATGCAGGAGGAAAATACTGGGCTGGCTGGCTCTGGCTCCCGTTAGTCAAACAGAAAGACTTAAGTCACTGGATTGTGGACTTGGTTTGTGTGTAACCGCTTCCTGTCAGACTACAGACACATGTATTGAAGCAGCACCAAGAGGCAGTGTTTGCCAAACGCCCGTCTCACACTCTGGAGGGGAGGTGGTTGTCCTGGACAGACCAGTCAGCCAAAAGAGTTTGATGGTTTAGAGAGCATTCATAAGCTGACAAGTGATTCACTGGGGAATAGAGAAGGGATGGTTTATTTGAAGAGAAGTTATTTTTTTGCTAAAATACCTGTTGGAGATTACTGTGACTAAGGAGATTGCATCATTTTTTTCAGCAATAGATTTTTAACGCATTACCAGTGTAAAAAAATGGCTATTTAATAAAATTTTTATGTACTAAATATGTGCCCACTGTAACCCTATGCAGCTCTCCCAGAAGCAGTCAAGTTTTTTGTTTCAATTTCTGAGTCTTGAAAATGTTTGTGCCAAAAATAAAAACGACTGTTGACAGAACAATTGCTAGCTTTTAACCTACCTGTGTGGGTTCTGGTAGCATCTTCCCTAAATTGTGCTACCACAAGAGATAAGAATCTCCTACTCCAGCTGTCTGGTGATCTCTGGTTTGGTGGGATGCATGGTTCAGTTCTGAGCCACTTAGATTAAGTTACTAGTGAAATGGGCTGGGGTTGTGACTGGTTCATCCTGAAGCAGATGTTCCTGTTTCAGAGCAGTTGGTGAGTGAAAACATGTTTTATCTTCTTTCTGCTATGCTTGTAATGATGCTAATTTTTCCTTGAGCAGCACACATCTGTGGCCTAAAACCTGTGCTCACCCTGGGGTTAGTCAGTGGAAGGCAGCGTTTCCCACAGCTTGATGTTCACTTAGCATTAGTGCAAACTTCTGCTGCTTCACTCTTGTATATTTTATTGCTACGGATTCAACACTTGATATTTTTGAAGTCCTTTTGTTTTTACATATCACCATAAATACAAGTACCTTCTGTGTGTACTTAATATATTATAAACATAATATTTCTGGCAGGATTACCAGTCTCCTTAAGTAGTCCTTTTTTGTGTATAAAGAGGAAAAAAGAAGAAAAAAAAACAAACCCCAAAAACCTTTTGCTGTTCCAGCTGCTGAATTGCGAGCACTAAGTTCTTGAGCAGAAGCTTTTCTATTATCCCTGATGCTCTGAAGCTGGCTGAATAAACAAAATGAACACAGATGTTTCCTTGCTGGTGATACAGTTCATAAGACTGCACAGCTAAAGACATTACTCAGCTGCAACTTAGATTTGTGTGTGCAGAAATCTGTTGACCAAACAATTCAGCTTTACTCAAGAAAACATCCTGCAAAGTTGAACAGGCTTGCTGAGCTGCCTGTTGTGTTAGCAGTTTATTAACCATTTAATGAGTTACCTAGAGATGTTAAATTGATCAGACAGCTTTTCTGGCACTGCCCTGTGTTGCTGGTTGTGCCCAGTTCCTGGAGGAATAGGTTGAACTGCATGAGCAGGCATTTGTCTGCAGTTTTAGGGAACAGATATTTGGCTTGTACTTAACTGAAAGCAAAATCAAACCCAGCACTGTACAGAAAACCTTTACAGATGTTTTCATTCTAGCTAAACTCTGGTTATGCCAGCTTTAACAATTTTGTATGAAAAAGAATTCAAGCAGTCAAAGATTGTGATTTGCTTGCAGTCCGTATTTAGTAACAGCAACCCTTAGCTACTATACTTATCAGGCTGCCTCTCTGCCTAATCTTTTTCCTTCATTATTTCCATTGTTTGGGCAATTTATTGCGAGATTTACTATCTTTAGATTTAGAGAGTCTGACAGTGCACATGGGAAGAGGATGCCACAAACAGTGCCCAGTTCTTCAGGGAACCCAAGCCACAGCATTGTGTGTTCCCTGGGAGCAGAAGGTACTATGTATTTCAAAGATTGTAGAGGTATCAGTTGCTGTAGGAAGGACAATACCTTTAGTCACCTAGCTCGTGAATTGTTAGAAACAATCTGTGTGGGATGATATCTCAGAGCTGCTGATTTCTGTTACTATATTAACTCCTGACTCCTTGTGGTAACTCTGTTGTCGCTCTTTTACCCAGCTCCTTTTTAGTTGAAAATTCAGTCCTTTTTATCCCACATCAGGCTGTTGCTGCTGTTCCTGTTAGCCCAAGGCAGGAACACATGGAAACATTCAGCTGTTCAGTTGCTGCACTCTGTAATGGCTGGTCCCGAGGGCCCACAGATGTGACTGGTTGTGCTGGGCTGTCCAGCACTTTGCCAGAGTTGTATCAGAAATGCTGGTGGCTTGAGCTTCGGCCACCTCTCATTGCACACAACATGTCTGGTTAACCCCCAAGTCAGCTTATCTCTGACACAGAGATGAACTTTCTTTATGGGTTCTCCCTCAGTGCACCATGGAGACTTGGTTTCACATCCACATCTGTGGTCCCTCCCTGCTGGCATCTTTTTTTCTTAGCAAAGATTAGATTTTCCTGCTCTCCCTTTCATTTTTATTTTTTTTCTCGTTGATGTGCTTGTCTACTTCTGTTCCTCTCTTTTTTGAACAAAGCACAATTCTTGTTTCTAAGCGTTTGAGTTATGCAGTTTTGTTCCCTTTTTGCAGAAGGACCAACTTTGATCAATTGCAGAAGCAAATGGTTGTAGAAATCCACATGGTGTACTTGCATACTCTGTTGACTGTCTTTGTAGCTGGCATCTAGCATATTGCCTCTGAAAGAAGGTTTCTTGCATGTAGCTTTTGTTTGTGCAGCCAGAGACCTTGGCAAATGTTTCATGTTTGATATGAACTCACAGTCCTTCAAGATATTGAGTCCTTATATAAATAAGGACTAATCAGCATGGGAAATGATGAAAAAAATAAGCAAAGGTGTGAGTTTAAACCTTGGTAGTTTATGTGATATTAAGTCTCCATGTGGGCACTTGTAGGGTGCTGTTGTGGGGTTTACTTGTTCTACTCCCAAAGCTGGAGTTTTTCTGACAGATGCTTTTACCACGGTTGAAAGCCACCACACAGGAAGCAGGTGAGGACTAGTTGTGCTGGGCTATTGAGCCAAGTCTTGAGTATATGACAAGTATTTTTTATCATTTATTCTTTATATAAATGAAGCAAAGAACAATTAAATGTTCATCTTCAAAAAAGTTACTATTTTAAAACATATATTTCAAGAGCAATTTAAAAGTAGTATTTGCAATAAGTCATGTTATTCATGAGAGGAATTGTGGGTTTTTTACTCCAAATGTAAGAAAAGTAATTTTTCTGTTTCCTTCTAATTTGTTACTATAGTTTCCTTTTTGCATTTAAAAGTAGTATTTGCAATAAGTCATGTTATTCATGAGAGGAATTGTGGGTTTTTTACTCCAAATGTAAGAAAAGTAATTTTTCTGTTTCCTTCTAATTTGTTACTATAGTTTCCTTTTTGCATTTAAAAGTAGTATTTGCAATAAGTCATGTTATTCATGAGAGGAATTGTGGGTTTTTTACTCCAAATGTAAGAAAAGTAATTTTTCTGTTTCCTTCTAATTTGTTACTATAGTTTCCTTTTTGCATTTAAAAGTAGTATTTGCAATAAGTCATGTTATTCATGAGAGGAATTGTGGGTTTTTTACTCCAAATGTAAGAAAAGTAATTTTTCTGTTTCCTTCTAATTTGTTACTATAGTTTCCTTTTTGCATGACAGCTGGAGGGGTCAGATGTGACGGGAACCTACACAAACATGACACTTCATGGCTTATGTTACGTTAACATAGGGTTATTTTTCTAGCTGTGTCTGTAAATGCAGTCTTTGCTTACTTTAGCTTCTTTGTCATGTCCGTCTCCTCATTTACATCCTATTTTGCACTGATGGCATTTTTGTGCCATGGATGATGTTTATTTCTGTGCAGAAAGTCAGTGCAAATCTTTGCTGAACTTACTCAGAGATCCTCATCAAGCCAAGTTATGGCGCCAAAACAGAGGAAATAGTGCAAAGGAATTTGTCATGGCTTTTCTCTCTAGGGTGAATTTTTATCATAAAGTAGAAAATGCATTGGAAGGTATTCTCTGAAGTCACTGCAAGCAGAAGTTGAAATGAGAATAATGAGGGGCACATCCTTTTCAGTCAGATAGAAAAATTAGGTTTGATAATAATGGTAGATGGAGGAAAATGTATTGTTGTGGCTGTCACTGAAGTCTTGGAGTCCTGAGTAATGTGCTTTAGGAAATAGCTGCTGAGTTCATAGACTTTCACTCAATTCAGAGGCTAGCTAAGTTAGGATGAGCATGCTTCTGAAGCTGTGGGAAGTCCAATGTGAATTCTCTGAAGAAGCAGGATAAAGCATGCACTTTATTTTTACTTTCTTCTTTCACATTTCCCAGGAAATCACTACTTTCTTGCTTATGACCGCTGTGATACCAGAAAGAAGCATTCCTTCTTTCTGTGTTGCCTTTCAACACTAGAGATAGGAAAGGGCCGTTTGTTATTCATATGGATATTAAAAGAGCCAATGGAAACAGAATGTAACACATTTATTGTATTTTGTATGTAGTATTTTAAAAGAGATTTCAGCTTTGAGTGGGTGTGCAGCTTCTCAAAGAGCACTGTGGTTTGTGCCCCACAAGAGTGGCATAATGTAATATGGAATAATGGGTAAGTTCCAAACACATACATTATTATCGGTGAAAGGATTTAACCATGAAAGCAGTTTCTTAGAAAGATGGTGAGTTTTCTGATGTTGAAGCCTCCTGAATGAACACTAGCGTCTGTAGAGAAGCTAGAAATTAGCACATGTATCACAGCATAATATTCTGTGGGCTCTGCAATGCTGGATCAGTGGGATGTGTCTGTGCAATTGGTTTGTTGGAAGTCAAAGAGGAGAGAGAAACAGTGGAGTTGAGGCTTTAGGTGAAACACCATCCATGGATACATCTGTGTGGGATTCATCCACATCACCGTGGAGGACCTTTACTTGCTGCTCATGTCTCTATTAACTAGGCTTAAGGACACCACACTATTTGATATTTCTGATTTCTACCTTTTCAAGACCTCTTAAAATCAGTATTTCCACTGTCCTTTAATGTGTAGCTTCTGTTGCAGATTCTCAGCTCATCTGAATCAGTTACTTGAGAGGAGTTAAGATTTTACCTTAAGGCTTGAAAAAATTGCTTCTACTTTTGTCCTTCCAGTTACAAACTCCTGGCACAGCTGTAAGACCTGAAATATTTAGTAGTAACCAGTGACTGACTGCATTCAGTCACCTGGAACACTTCACAAATTTGATGCTTGTTTCCAGAGCTCAGGTTGTTGTTTTCTTTAACATTTCTTACTCAAAATCAAATTCAGCTTTGATTCACATTGCCAGAGACATTACAAATCCTGCAGTGTGCCATGGTGTGACATGATTGCAGATGCATGGACATCCTGAGCTAATGTTTAGGGTTCTTTTGCCAAGGCAAGACATTTATGGATTTTTCTCCCTGACAGACACTGTTGTTCCAAACAAGATGTAAACAAATACATCTTCAGTATTTCTCACTATGCTCCCTTTATCAACAAACCAGCCAGCCTTGCTTGACTATGCACTTGTACCTGCATACCTATATATAAGAAAGGAGTTCTTTACTGTGAGGATGGTGAGACACTGGAACAGGTTGCCCAGAGAGGTTGTGGATGCCCCCTCCCTGGAAGTGTTTAAGGCCAGGCTGGATAAGGCATTGAGCAACCTGGTGTAGTGGGAGGTGTCCGTGCCCATGGCAAGGTAGTTGGAACTAGATGATCTTTAAGGTTCTTTCCAACCCAAACCATTCTGTGATTCTATGTATGATCCAGGGTACTAGGAATATTAGTATTTTAAGAAAAAAAATAATGATTCTTGTTGCCCAGGCCCTGGTCAAAAGCCTGAGGGAGGAGATTTCTTGCAATATGAAAGTCAGAGATTGGAGGTTTAATGCTCTCCCCAAATGGCAGTGGAGATTCAGCCCTCCCCACTTAACTCTATTAAAAGATTGATGCAGGACTTTGATGCTGCACAAAGAAGCTTTATTCTCCCACTCAATGTTGTGCTTTGTTGCATAGATGAAGACAAGGCCACTACATCTGTGGAGTGCAAATCTTGAGGAAGAAGAACATCAACAGATAACAAGGTCAAATTTGTATTTGTACATGGCTCAGGTGTTTGGAGGGTGCAGGTTATGTGCAGCGTTGTGCTGCTGTGACCAACTGGCTTTTTGATTCTTAACAAAATTGTGGCTGTTAGTCTTTAGCAGCACACACGAGTTCTTGCCACATTTGATTTCAGTTAAAGCTGTGCAGAGCCTTCAGGCTTCTTTTTTAAAGGAACATACTTAAATTTTCCTACTCTTTCAGATGAGTAGTGGTGTCCGTTGGCTACTTTTTTTTTTTTCTTGTGGCATTTATTCTTGGTGATTGTAACAAAACTTGCCAACTAAATTTTGTTTTGTATTTGCAACATGACGAAGTACATCCTTGGCAAAAATTCTATGTAGCTGGAACAGAAAGCTCTGTGTGAGAGATTTGGAAAGCAAATTAGCCTGTCTTTATATAAAGCAAATGTTGATAATCTGGTGACTTTTTAAACAGTTTAGAAATGTGATATCTTGTTAATTATTTGCCATCTCCTTGGTTATTGAGGTTGTCAGTGGGATGCTATCCACTTCTTGCCAATTTTTCTGTTTTTTCCTCCCAGTGTTTATTATATGTCATCAGGAGTTTGAAGTATAAACAGCTCAGTTTCTGCAAAGGAAACTGACGTCTTGATAATCTTTTAGAAGTTATCAGCAAAATAGATGGTGAAGAGTTGAAGAATTAGGATTCAGCAGTGCAGAAATGAGCAAAATTGTGGAGCCATTGACAGAAGAGTGATAGAGAATGTAAATTTTCAGGAAGTGAGGAGCATTGGGTGTTGCCTGAAAGCTAAGTAAATACTGAAAATAAGTTACCAGTTTTGATTGCTGCAAACCATATGTTGAAGGTTTTCTCTGAGGTTCAAAGGCCCAAAAACCTGTACTAAGTTTCTTAGCACTGCTGAGAGAGGTGCTGCATGTACCTTACTCTTCCTAACAGGTTCTCTCTCCTTGTGTGCCATGAGAAGCAGTGCTATTATTCACTATTTTAATAGTTCTTTATGCCACCTTACAGTTGGTAGTATCTTATGTAGAGTTTTAAGCCATATTTAAAATATATCTTAGAGATACATCTTAATATCTCTTAAAATGTATCTTGGAGCATATGCTGAATTAATCACTATTCATGATAAAGCAATGATAGATAAATTAATACTCTGAGAAAACCCTCTAGTCTTGCAATTTCAAATTAATTCATAGCCTATATTATTTTTTTATTACTATAGCATTGATAATTTACTAAACCTTGAATTTCCGAATTCTAGCAAGTTCCAGATCAATGTTACAAGCTGCAGCCTCTAGTGAGGTTGTCCAATAGCTCTGCAGTAACTTTTCCTCAGTTAAATTGAATATAGAGAGTGGTCTTTTTGCTCAGTTCCTGTAGTGAACTTTATACTTGAGCTTTGTGAAGAGGACAACATACCAATGACTTCTGCTCTGCGCAGTGCAAAAGTAGCTTCTCTCATTGTCCTGTGTCTCCTCCTAAGTTCAGAGGATGTTACACTTTATTAGTGAGAGTGATGGAAAGGATCAGACATCACTACTAGACCTCTTGACTCTGCAGGGGTAATACTGGATACAGGGGGACAGGACTCATAAGTTTCATTGTAGATGACCTTTTCTGTGGCCTTTGCTGGCCTCTATGTCTCTGTTCCTCTCTGCATTTTTAGTCTTTTGTCTGTATGGATCTTGCAAGTTTTCTTTGAAGCAGGAATGTGATTCTACTATATGTTCAGCACAGAGAGGCCCCATTCACAGTGGGGGCATTCAGGGGCTTTTGTATTACACATGATGATTGGTCTCTATTGTAAAAAAGGCAGAGTAAACAGAGAGGAGGGTATGTGTGTTCTGATTTAAAGGCAAGGTTTTACATAAATAACTACTCAACAAAAGAAGTGCTGACTTGTACCTTCCTGCAAGTTTCAATTTTTCTTCCCCCCCACCTCCTAACCCTTTCTTGGAACTGTCCAGAAAACTGCCTTTTCCAGACCCCTGATCTGCTATTTTAACATATATAATTGTTCCTGTCCTGGTTTAGGCCCAAAATGCCCCCCCCTCCTCTCTCAGAGGAGAGGAGAGGAAGGAATGAGGAGATTTGTGAGTTTAGAAGAATTCCAAACTACTTTAATAGATAATGAAATAATAGATAAAATTAAAAGGAAA
>VZTY01025081.1:255703-317159 GCA_013400935.1 Turnix velox | reverse complement strand
TGTTTATTGGATACCATTCCCTCGTATAATCAGGTCTTATCAGTCTGGGAGTGAACAGTGTCTGAACAGTGTGCAGTTAATTTCAGAGTTTAGTCAGACAGAAGAGGCCTAACTGAAAAGTGAAGTTACAAACTAGAAAATTTATCCTATTTTACCTCAAACCAGGACAGTTCCTAAGATTCTTATGAAGCCATTATCAGAGGAAAACTGATTTATTTTTATTCATACTTTTGGGATTTATTTTTTTTTTTATCTTGTCTGCAAGACTCTTAGAACTTTCTTGTTGTCTCCTGAAGTTATGCTTTGTGTGTTTTACTTTTGCATTCTTTTGTCACATTCCCTCCAGAGCTCTATGTCATCTTATTGGTATCCATATTTATAGAAATATTACGTTTACTAGGAAATTTGATTCATCTAGCACTTCTTGTCTCTCAGCAGATTGATTTAGAGATATTGACTAGCATGTGATGATGGTTGCTTCTGTCAGAAATGCAGAGACATGTCAGAAACTGTGTAGCATTTTATTGCCTATTTAAACCAATCTTTGAACTGCAGGAATGATAAACCTTCTAAAAATTCAGTTGGATCTCATGGAGACCTGCTGGATTTACAGAACATCTATTGCTTGTTTGTAACATTTTCTGCTAAGATGTTCTTCCTTTAACTTTCTGATTATCCATCAGCTTGTCAAACTACTGTCATTTATCCTTTAATTTTAAATATCTCATAAGTTTTGATCAACTTGCCATTTTTTCCTAGTTTGGAAGGGAACAATTTTAGTGAGTTTGGAAACAGTTGCAACAATACCAGCCCCTGAGAAATGCTGTGGTTTTGAATGCTGATTCAAAGAAGAATAGTTTGGGAACATTATTTTTGTGTTAAATGCGTTATGTAAAATTCTCAGGGGTTTCACATAAATGTTTAATGCCTACAAACAAAGCCCTCAGGAGATGCTTTATGCAGATCATTTGAAGTTAAAGAAAAAAATGGTGCTGTCTTTGGAGTCAATCTGCAGGAGTTTGGAAAGTTGCTCTGTTAATGTGATTGATTTTCACTTGAAGGATAAATCTTTCGTTCAGCACCCAAGTGCAAAGGTTCACATGCCTGCATGGAATAACTAAGCATGTGGGTGATTTAAAAGTGTTCAGGAGGCAAAGGAACAGAGTGTTTCCAAACAAAAATGCCTCTTTTTTCCTCTGGAGAGCAAGAGATCTGCTGCAGACTCTGTTGGGGAGAAAATTCTGGTTGGCATTATTTCAAGATTATGTCAGTTGGGGTTGCATGGACAGAGGTCTGTGGTTCTTCCTCCTGTGGTGGACCCCTGGTATGGTGACTGGGTCTGCATTCAGTCATCTTATAAATTCATGATAATAAATATTTACTCATTTTTCATGTCTCAAAAAAAAGCAAGATTCCAGCAGTGTCAAATTTGCATCTTTCCAGAGCCTGATGGTACAGAGTGCAGTGTAGAGTGCATCAGTATTCCACTCACGTGGACCTGCCTTGGACAGACCATGCTAATGGGCTCTGAATGAGCCCAACTGCCAGCCACTGCTGATGGCGTGGGCCGGCAAATGCTGCTGCTTGTGAGTTACAGCACTGAGCGCCTAATCCTGGGCTTGATCAGGGGGCAGGAGGCAGCTTAATGTGACATCCATCAGCAGCAGCTGTGTGGGGACTGCTGAGGCAGGGGGATGTTCTCAGAGCACGTGCTGCAGGGGAAAAGGCTTGTTAAACAGTATCTGTTCTGCTGTTGTGGAAGCAGAGAGAACAGGAGCTTTAAAAAAAAAAAGTTTAATTTGCTTTTTCTCTACCAAAATATTCTAGCTGGTGGGAAAAATAAATTAGCTGGGCTTTAATAAGTATGTGATTAGCCTCTGAATCTGTCTGTATTTTTGTATTCATGGAGCATCTTAGAAGTTCTTCTGGTCTGATTCAAGGTGAGCAGGTTGTGTGTCCTGCAGGTTTCATTTGTACTTTCCCGCATGTGTACTTGGAACATTGCAAGCAGCTTCTTTCTTAGTATAATGAGTTACTTGCTATCATTTTATCAATATTAATTTCTCAGTTGCAGCAGAATTCTGTGTAAGGTGATGATGCAGGGCCCCTAATTAGATGTACTACGCTTGCTCCTTCCTCTGTTGGTTGCAAATACTTCTCATATTGTATACCTGCTAATACCTGTATTTCACACTGTATGAATTAATGTAACAGGAGCTTTCTGTGCTACTGTTTAGGTAACAAAAACATGAACACTTAAATGGTGAATAAATGATAAAAGGATTTTTATTTGGTGTAGGGGAGCTGTTCTGTGCTGGAACATTGTTACTTCACCTGTCTATTGGGAAGAGGGTGGTTCTCTTGTTTTTTGCTGCAAATCTAATTCATGCATGGCTGAAAGCCTTATGCAAAGGGGTTGTAAACGTTATACAGAGGATTCCCTGAAGAAGTGTTATGACAAACAAAGCAGCAATGTGAGTTACTGGATGTTCGTTACGTGTTTGTAGATCTCTTTCTTAAAAGAAAATCTTAGAGGCGTCCTACAACTGCAGATTTTTAAATATATTTGGAAAAGCTTGGAGCAGTATCTTAACAAAAACTGCATTGGAAACAGCTAGTACTTTGAGTTTTCTAGCCCTTGGAATGATTGATGGAATGAGAGGAGCAGAAAAGAAAACAGTTTTTCTGCTGAGGATTATGTTTCAGGACAAAACTTAAGCTCTTGGAAAGAGGAAGATTTTATTTTTGCTGAAGTGCCTGTCATAGAAATGACATTAGTGTTTGGTATTTTGCTACACTCTGCCAGGCCCTGCAAGACAGGTAGATACTCAAGAGAATGAGCTTGCATCTCTTCTTCCTGTAAAACATTTTCTAAATTTCCCACTTGTAAACTTTGTATCTTAGGTGGTTTTCTCATATCTCTACCCCTTCTTCTATTTTCCTAATTGCTTCCTGAATGTTATTGATGTTCCTTATCCCCTAAAAACTCTTTCTTATTTTCTTCTGTATTTTCCACCTGTAAATCCTCAGTGTGTATGTTGTGCTCTCACTGCTGTAGCGCTTCCTGTTGAGGGTTTCAGTGAGGAGCCTCAGCCCTGCTTTTGCTGGGTGCTCATAGCAACCCACCACCCAGGCACAGCCACGGCTCAGTCAGTTCCTGTTTTCTCTCTGTGGCCACAAAACTGCAGAAGTGTGGAGCTGCCGAGTGCTGGCACATCGGCTCTTCAGTTGCTGTTAGAAATTTGGACCATCAGCAGCACACAAAGTTAGGTGTGTTAATGGATGTCAGGCAAGTTACTGTCACGGACCCCCGGGAAAGATGTTTCTCAAAAGCCTTCCCTGTGCTTTCTGTAGGGGCAAAGTTTTTGTGTGAGGAAGTTTCCTAAGGGTTGTTGGCAAGTAAAGTGAATTCTTAAAGCAGGAATTCTTGCATAAAGTAACTGCCTGTATTTTCAGAAGTTAAAAAAAATCAGCCAATGTCTTCTCTAAGGAATTTCACAGCAAGGCTACAGATAGTCAGTGTAAGAGGGTCTGGATATTTATGTATTTATTTCCTTTCCAAGCAGTTGTCATTGGAACATGCTGTTTTGCTGAGAGTAGTTCATCTGAAATGTGAAAGCTCAATTAGAAATTTTAAATAATCAGAGGCCAACAAGAGGCATCACTGCAGTGCCACCTTCTTAGCATTGTTGTCTTCTTTCATTCTACCACATTAGTTACAGTTCAATCTGAATATACCGTACCTGCTAATAACTATACATGAATAATGCATACATAAGATTGACAGAATGAATTTTTTTGAAGTGAAATGCATAGAAAACTTGTAAAAAAATAATAGAGAATTTTCATAAAATTAAGTTTTAATTTTTAAGCCTCTGTTTCCCAGTAAGAATTAGAGTTAACTTAAGAATATCAGACATGATTTATGCTGGAAGATCCTTGTTCTGTCCATATCTGCAAACAATAGTTGAGCAACTTCAACTCTAACTGTAGCATCTTGAGTTTTATTTTATTATTTCACTGTGTGGAAAGTTGCAAGACCATGTTCTATGACTTTACCAAATGGAAACAATTTAATCAGGGAATGTCTCCACTCCAAGTATCCTCATGTTTTCTTTACTGCAATCAATACAGTTATTCATGGATTTCTGGTCCTAGCTCAGTGGCGGCCATATTTAACATATGTCATTGTACTAGGCTACATCGTTTTAAGAACACTTTTTATTGTTGTAGAGATGTGTGTTGCAGTGAGACCAGTGTTGTATACAGCCAGAGAGCTGCATAAATCTGTCTCCTACTCCTGTAAACACGAGGTGGGTTGTTGTGTGTGTTGGGTTTTGCTGATGGTTGATGTCTGTTTTAAATTCCTGAGGTGGCTGAAGCCAGCTCAGCAGATCAGCCTTGGTGTACGTTCAGCAGTCTTGCAGCTTTGCATAAATAATTGCTCAGATGATCTACATAGTTTGTGTAGTGCTGAAAATTATTTGCATTTGCTAATGATGATGCCTGTGGCATTATATATCCACTTGTGATGGTGTGTCTTCTGTTGACAGAACAAGTTTGGGTTTTCTTCAGGAATTTTGAGTCTTATGAAATGTCTGTTTAATTTTCAGTGAGTGCTTTTTTCTAAAGGTTAATGGTTACACAGGCTCAATTAGGAGCATCTCTGCTGTTTTTATTTGCAGCGATGAACCAACATTATATGTGAAAAGCAAATAGCATTTTTTTTCTTTCTAGTCTGTTGCCTCTAGTTGATTTTTTTTTTTTTGTTGAAGTATGATGCTAGTTAGTAAAGGCATGAGATTTAAAGCAGAGATTGCTCCTGAGCTAAACATTGGGATTTTTGGGTACATACATAGAGCCCAGCTCTTATGAGTGTTAATTACCCATGTTTTTCATAAACTTCAGTGAAGACTGAAGATCTCTGGCACCATCCAGAGGGCATTTGTCACTTTTTGGTTATGTTTTGGAGAGTCTGTGGCACTTAAACTTACAGGTACCTTTAGTTCTGATTGTACTTGGCTCCTTTTCAAAATCTTGGCATGTATCCTTCAGTGCTAACATGGAGATCACCAGTAGCTTCTTACTTACACCTTGCTGGGATCCTCTAGTTTCTTACATGTGTTTTCCCCCATAGCAGCTTGCCAACATTGTCTGAAGGTGTTGTATTGCTCCATTCTATAAAACTAGATTTTTAAACTAAAAAAGAAAAAAAAAATCTGTTACATTGCATGCTTACTCAGAAAATGCTGTTGTCCATGGGATTGGGGTCAACAATACCAGTTTACTTGGTTTAGGTTTGGGACAGGTATAAGCGTTGTTACAGCCTGTGAAAAGTCAGTGTACGCCCTGTGGCAAGGGTGGGGGTGTGGGCTTTGGCCAACCACTACTGGTACTTCCTCAATGGATGTGTGCTAAGAAACATCATCAGAAGCTGTTAGTGTGTTTTTTTCAGAAGAATGATCGGGACCCACATTCCTTACATCTGGAATTGATGTGATGATTATGTATAGCTAGAGCTGGGGGAGACATTTGACAGGCAACAGTGGTATAACTTAGTTCATTAACACAATGCTGATCTAAGAGGGTGCAGCTACCTGCAGTAGAGAGGATGGGCTGGCTGAAAACCAACTGTGAATTTTGTGAAATTTCCACAAGCTTTTATCCCCCTACATTTATGACATAATGGGCCGGTGAGCAGTTACACTGATATCAATTTCAGGTGTCATCCTTTTAGGGTTAACTCATTTTATGTGATTTTGAAAAAGAAGATAAATGCAGAGATTATTAGAAAAGTAGTTCTGTCATTTTAGTTGCTCTGTTGCAGACTGTAGATTGTAGCTTGAGAAGAAAATGGGATTGCAACCTTTTTGGAAATGCTGTCACACCTGGTTTTGGTGGTAATCCTTTGAACTTTAAAGGAAGAGAGCCCTCAGGTGAAGGAGGTTCCTCTTTTTGTACCTTATTTTGCTGAGGTTGGGCTGTAGCATGAATTTGAAATATCTCAGTGTTTTGCCATCAAACTGTTTTAGAATGGATTAGGTTAGGTATAATACTAGCAGTAGCAGCAGATGCTTCAGAGACTATGAGACCAGTAGGAATTTTATTTGCTTCATTGCTCTCAAAGCTTGCAGTAAACACTGTGGCAAAGCGAAGACTCCTGCTTTTCTTTGACCTCAGTATAAAATGTAGTGCATTGTAAATATGAACAAGAGTGTTTCCTTATTTCATAGGAGGCCTGCTGCAGGGAGGTATGCCTCAGGCCTTTGAAAGGATCAGTGATGGA
Source organism: Turnix velox (assembly GCA_013400935.1). Taxonomy (NCBI): domain Eukaryota; kingdom Metazoa; phylum Chordata; class Aves; order Charadriiformes; family Turnicidae; genus Turnix; species Turnix velox. The sequence continues at coordinate 310,873 of VZTY01025081.1, read as the reverse complement.
TATAGAATGAGAAATTGGGACCTCTTGACTACCTGAATCTGCTCTTATTTGTCTGAATCCATGCTTTCTTTTCATCAAAGAAGACGTATATCTCTCCCCGCCCTCCACAGATATTGTTGCCTTAAGCCATTGCAGGCATACTCATCAGTTTAGAGAAATTCCCACTTATTCACCAACAGTATGAAAAATGTGTTGGAGCTGCAGGCTGGAGGTTACAATTGTGATGCAAGACTGTGGCCAAATGTCAGAACTCTGTTGGCAATGGATTTTACGTGTGCATGCATGCATTATTCATCTTAACCCAAAACCAAGTTGTCTTTCATTCTCTGGATTGCAGTGGCTTGGGGTCTGTGGATGGTTGAGGCTGCTCTAGCCCATTGCTTGAGCCCTCCTACAGGAGCTCTCTGCTGGATACAGCTGCAAAGGGAAGCAGGAAAAAATTGTGTTGAACTTCTTTCCCCTGAAAATATTTTTCGCAACAGTTTCCTCACTGATCTTGGCAGTGGTGTCCTCTAGTGAGCATAAGTGTTCTCCAGGTAAATAAACTTTGTTCAGTTTGCAGCATGAGCAAGGATTTATGGTTGACTTATTGCCTCTGAGCTTTTCCTGCAAACAGAATAATGTTTATTATATGAGATCTTGAAACCCATTAGGTGTTTACATTTATGAACTTTGAACTTAGGTTGGTATCTTGGAAAGATACTTTGACATGTAACCGTTCTACTTCCTGGCAATTGAGGAGGTCAGTTATGTAAAATTAGCAGAATAAAAAATTCAAGCCAAATAAGCTTGTCAAATGTATTTGCTACTATCAGTAACCAAATAGTAGCAGTGTCTGATGTCAGCTCAGGAAGATTTAAATACAGTATTGTGCAAAATTTCAGGTCTGACATATGTTTGTGTCTTATTACATAATGTGAACTTCAGTGAGTTTGGCTGTTTTTGTCTGAGTGTTCTTTAGAAAGTACTTGGAAATTATCTTGCAACATTTTATGGTTACACTAAAACTGCGGCCTCCTAAGTATTGGAAAACAAATACCTGGATTGTTTCATGAAGCATTTGCTACAGTTTTGCAAGAGCTATAGAAAAAGTGCTGTGTACAGGATCTTCAGCTGTTGTCTCAGGTGTAGTTCTTTCTCAGCTGCATTTTAAGCAGCTGAAGTTTGTGACGCTCTATAACTGCTGATTTCAAGAGTCAGTCCCCATTTTCTTTGCCCAACAGATGTTAATGTGTGAGTTGCAGTGAAGTAGATTTCTGTCCAAGGAAGTGTGAGGCCCCATAACTTTCACAACTACTTTATTTAAACCTTATAATCATTATTCATGTAATTTGGCCAACACACTTTTTAATAATCCCAAATGTTAACACGTGACTCTGAGCTCTCGCAGGTGAGTGCAGTTTGACAAGGAGCCCTCTCTCTCTGCCTCTGCTGCGCCAAGAGTCTGCTGGGGCATTGGCTGGCCTTGGCAGGGCACACTCAATGGCCTTCATTCACCAAAGTGTAAAACTTGGCTGTGAGGCGGGTTTGGAAAGACACACTGCCCTGCTGCACAAAGAAAATTGTTGCTCCTTGGGGAAATAACAAAGTTGGAGCTCTGTGGTGCCAAATGTTATAGGATGCTGGCGCAGCGAGTGTTTGCTTTCTGAGAAATCTCTGCCTTGCCATTAACAAGGACTGATTGTGCAGGAGGAAAGCATTTGCTTTGCCTTCCAGACCTGTGCAGCAGTGAGCAGAATTGCCATTAGAGGTTATTCACTGCCTCATACATTTATTTTCTTTCTTAGGCACCATCAGCTGACATACTTGGCTTTAAGTCGGAAGGAGTAAGTTTGTAATGGATGTTTGTAAAGTGATATAATAATGTCCTTGTTCACTAAGACTCTGATCTATATGGCATTGTTTTTATCCCAGGATATATATGTGAAAGATCATCCTAATTGCTACTACATCCTGTGCATTAAGAAAGTGGATTTGGGTGAATTTAATGCTAAAATAAAATGGTTGAGTGCTTAAAGATATTTATAAAGTTTGAAACATTTTACAAAATTACCTTTTCTTGGCTTCTAAGTAGGTGATCAACTGGTGTTATTGTAGAGCTTCCTTTTAAAATTGTGTTTTTATTTTTTTGTCAAGCGAAAGTCTTTCTTACTGCCTTAACAGAGTTTTAGAGGCACAAAGGGTCTGTTCTGGTGAACTCACAAAAAGATTTTCAAAGCTGTCATGATGCAGAATAGGAAGGAGAATAACCCATGCACACTTCCCATCTTGCCTTATTAAGTCCAACTATATTTTTTATTACTTCCAGAAAATTGCAACCAAGACTACCCTGGCTCACATTTCTATCATTCTGAGATCTGACTGCAGGTTTTAGCTCTTACTGTACTCAGACTCATCTCACTGTAACATTGTAACTCCTCTTTGTTAGAGTTTTATGTATTGCTCTTCTTCAGTTGGCAATCAAAACCTCAAAGCCTCATTTCCTTGCTTCCTTCTTTAGGAAAAAAGTCATCTTTTGCTCAACTTGAGGATAAGACCCCATGCATTACTATTTCAAGATCCAGCTTACCATGTGTTAGGGAGAGTCATGGAGTTTCTTAACCTTCAGTCCATAAAAACAGCTCTGAAGGGCTGTGCTTTAATTACATTTCTGCTTGGTCTAGTACAAAGGTACTTCTTGCTTACTGAGAAAACCCTGACTTAGGTAACATGAGCTCGATTTCAGGTGCCCTGACAGTTTTTCTCCTGGTCATTTTTGTTGTGAAGTGCTTGCTTTTTGGATAATGTTACCATTAGCAATGTAATGTTCAGGAAATTATCTGCCTCTGACAGAGTCATAGTGTTTGTTTAGATGAGTGATGATATCTTCAAGAAAAGAGATAATGGATGTATTTTTCTATATGAGCATCCCATAGCAGTGCTTGGACAGTGAGAATTTTACATGACAGCTGAGAATAAATTTAAGCACAGTGGGTATAGAACAGAGCTTGAGAAAGAACTCGTCATAGTCATAACTAATCTAGTCATTTTAATCTTTACTTGCTAGTAGCTTCTAGCCTTGTAAAATAAAATGAAAAAAAATCAAACCATAGGAATAACCCCAATGGTACTGAAATTCAGCTCAGAAAAGGGAGAAATACTAGACATTTAGCATGAAGCCCACTGGGAAATATGCACTTAGTCACTTGTTCTGTAGAAGGCACTCAAATACAGATGAGTGTCAGTAGAAATCTTCTTTGATAACCTTACAAGAGGATTTCCTGCTTCCAGGAGATAGAATTTAAGAGTTTGCTTTTGTTCCTTGTGTTTTGTCCAGAGGGATGGAATTCTCTCTGGACAGTCATTCATTACTTATCATCTGTTAAGTGCCAGAAGGAAGGTCATGCTGCATCTCCCATTAAAAATAATGCTTGGTCTGGAGTTTGTGGAATATCTTTCGATGAAATCCTGTGCTCTGAGAGTTTGGCATGGACTGACATCATCCATCATGCCTTTATTTCTTGTCTGAATTTTTCTGTGCAGCTAAGATGGGGACTCAGGATGTTGGAAAAGACTCCTGGACCTTGTTTAAGTAATTCTTGCTGTACTGACATAACTTTCATTTCTACTATAGTGATTCACTGTCCCAGATATCAGCGCTGAGTTCGGTGGCAGAAAGTGTTCAGGGCCCATCTTTGTGGCCAGGCGGCTTGCTGAGTGCCAGAGAAATGGGGGCTCTGCCTTAATGGTCAGTGATACCATCTCAGCGGATTTCTTGGCTCTGTAGGAGTTCCTCTCTGAAACAATGATGCACTGTCTGCATCCCCTCCATCTGTGTGCTGTTATGAATGCCATGTTTTTTCTTGCACAATTTGAGAGGAAGTTGTAGTTCCCGAGGACCTACGTGCTTTTTATTCTGCTTGGAAGAAGATGGAATTTTTGTTTTGCTTTTTTTTCTATACTGATAAGTAGGTCTGTCATTAAAAGGATATGGTTCCAGGGATGAAGAAGACTCAGTCAAAACATTTCCCAGGCTGCTGGAGCCATGAAATCATAAATTTAGAGAAGTAGTGACAGCAAGTTGGCCTTTCATCGCAATACTGTCCAGACTTTTTCATTCAGAGAAGTAGAACAGGGAGTCAGATTATTGAATGTAGGAATGCTTGGGTGCTCAGCTCAAGACAGACTTACAAAGGGACTTCTTCCTGTTGTGTTTGTATTATTCCACAAAGATGCAACTATAAAAAATGCGGTCAAGTCAGTAAAAGACCAAAGAGAAATGGGTTCAATTTTAAATAGAAATCTAAAGCCATTAAAAAAACCCTTCTACTTTAACCATGTCTGGATTTCTCTTCTAACATTTATGTTAGGCAATAGCTTCTCGTCCTAGAGCAGGGCTCTGTGAGGTCTGATTATTCTGCTTTCAGGCCCAGATTATTCTAGTTTCTAGCTGAGCCCTTACGACTAAATTAAATGCCTGTTTTTGTATCTCTGTGTTACATGGAGGCAATAAAAATACGTTTTTGTGTCAAAATAAGTTGATATCCTCCTGGTGTCTTCTCTCAGCATAACCTGACAACATTGTAGCTCTAATCTACTTAAGCAACTATTATATTTATTTAGATAAGCTGTTATGGGGTTTATAGAGAGTCTGTTAGTCTATAAACTCAGCCTTCAGCCTCCCCCAAACAAGATGTTATAGAAGAGTACCTTTCAGCATTGGGTCCTCGATGCAACAATAATGTACTTGTTTATATGGTTTTCAGGCTGCATTCAGAGATGCTGAAAATATAGACAGATTTCAAATGATGATTTAATTGTTTACAAGTGAGTGTTTTCTGCAGCATACAAAAGAGATGAACTAATCCCAAAAGGCTTTTTGATATAACTTGAACAGATGATTTCCTGACATTGTTATATATCCTGGTTTAAGGCGATGAATAATTAGCTATTTAAGTTTAAAAAAAAAAAAGTACCTTGAGAACTAGATGTCAGCTGAAAAGCTGTCAGTAAATATGGAACAGCTTTGCATGTCAAGTTGATTATAGCAATGAATAAAAGGAATTACCAGGAAAATGAACCATGCAGTGTGTAGTTTTGAACTTCAGTCTCCCCACAGTTTTTCCTGTCTCATTCTCTGGATTCCTAGGGTGCTTGATATTATCAAGCTGTGGAGTTCCCTTTCACAAAATCCTTTACTTGGGCAACTTCTTTCTTGCTATTTACTCCACTTCATCAATGTGCAGTCACTTGAAACTTTACATTCAAGGATTTCTCCCCCCTTCAGACCCAAGTACCATTAATAGCATCTTTTGTCTGACTTCCTGAAATATGGAAAGCTACTTACTGCACAGCTTCAGTTCCAGGCGAGTGCCTGGGACCGAGCAGCTTGGCTGAGGGCAGTGGGTTTTCCTCTCCTGCAGGTCTAGCAAGTTGTGTGTTTATCCTCTGGTAACAGAAGTTATTTTGTGTCTCTCAGAGTGGATCGGATGGGCATATTCTCTTTGCAATTAGTAACAGAGCAGTCTCTTGGTGAACATCTTGCAGTCTTGGGAGGATGGTACCGAGTCAGTTACAGTAGAGTTATGAAGCCTTTTGAAACATAAGCATTTTGGTGGTTTTGAAATTCTGAAACCTGCCTGTGACAATGCATGAAGATGCACAATGGACATACGAGCTACTACTCAGAGTCTTAAAAACCTGGTTAATTTAAGCAGGTGGGATTGAATTAATGTTCTTCAAATTATTCAGCATGAAAATAAAATTGTGCATCAGCATAGAAGTTAGCTATTTAGATGGGCTGAATCTCCTGACACGTACTTGTATGGTATCAGCACTGAGTGCTGTGCGTGAAAATACTTTGGCAGAAATTGTGAGATTGTATATTTATGTTCTTAAATGAGCAGTCACCATGATCATCTGAAGACCAGTGTAGAATGGAGCTGCTGTAGGACCACCTTCTGTTTAAGTGGTAATTGCTGTTTGCCAGCACAGAATACCTTAAGTTGCAGACTTTACTTTTGTCCCATCATCACGACTGTAGTGAGCCACTGCAGTGCTGGTAAACTGTTCCTGAAGAGAGAGGGAGGATCTCCTGCCAGAGGCTTCTCTGTTGTTCATGAAGAGGTGGCTCATAGAAAATTTTTTGCAGGTGATCTGACAGTAGTGATGCACAGAAGAAAGGGCTGTAGGGGAGGCTGGGCAGGGAATGGAAAGAAAGAAAAACCTGTAAATGAAGAACAGAGTTGAGAGCCATCTTAAGGGCTGCTTCCCTGTTTAGACAATGAAGTTGCTATGTATTGAGAGTTCATGCAGCCCTTCCTTTTGCTTATGCCCAATTCTTGATGCTCCATTTAAATGTACGACGTGGAGCAAAGCTTGTTCAAAAATGCTTTAAAATGGTTGTAATTGGGCATTACTAAAGCATGTGTCCCATTTTAGTACAACCATGTTGGCTTCAGCTGTGCCACTTTAATCACGTGGAAATGTTTCATATATGTTGAAAATAAATGATCATTTTGGGCTGCAGTAGTTTTTGCATTGATGCATCTTAAATGCAGTAGCAATGTAAAGGTGGAGTGTGTGCTCGTGTGGTGAGACAAACCCAAACTCCTACAGTGTACTACTTGGTACTTGGTTGCTTGTGATTGACTTGGTGGCATCACATGAATGGATTGGTAGCTAAATGAAGGATTGACTAATCTAATCTCTGTGAGAATCCTCTTTAATGAGTTAATGAGGTGTTCTTATGGGCTCCCTGCACACACAGATGCTAATGAGACTTTTTTGAACTTAGCAAGTGATGAAACTTGGAACTGCATCCAGGCTGATAATAAAAATGATGGATAGGTTCTGTTATTTGGAAAAATATGTTTTAGAACTGGCATGAAAACTGCAGGAAGGCGCCAAAACTGCTGTTCTGCCTGGATATTCTTTGTCTTTACCTGTAGCATATTGATTAAACTCAAATCCTAGTGCCAAACCCTCAGAACTTCGAAAGAGTGAAAACAAGCAGCTGCACTTAAAAAAACGTATGTATCTGTTTCATCCTTTAAATGTCAACAAAGTCTGTGTTCAAAAAGTTCCCAGGAAGACAAAGGTAGCCTTTTTTGTTGGGTTTTTGCCCCCTCTCATCTGGCTCCCTTATCTCCCCATAGCTAGTCTCTCCCCTCCCCCCTCACCACCTCCCTCTCTTCACTACCCTCCCTTGCAGTTTGTAATGTAGTAAGTTTATCCAGAGAAAGTATCTGTTGCTAAATTGATCTATCAGGGATGTTATTCCATAAAACCAAAATCTTTTAAGTTTGGTGGAACTTAGGGTATTGTGTTACTTACAGTGGTGAGCTTGTTTGTTTTCTGGTTGTGTTGATGGGAGGGAGAGGTCTCACCCTCTCTCCTGTCAGTGGACTCCTGTGTACCTGACATCTGCTAAGGACTGAATTTTTGCAGTGTATCTCATTGGGCTCTCAGGAAACAGAAATAACTATTTGCTGAGTGGTCAGTGGTGTGGGAAGAGTTGTTGTACCAGTGCACGGGTCTATGTGAGAGGGATAAGGATGCTCTGTGGCCAGAGCATGTTGGATCTGCCTGCTAAGGATTTGTGGGCACTATCCTGATGCTGGATGTGTTCTCTTCACCTCAGGGTAGGCTTGCATCCATCAGACACAATCTGGCTTTAATGCAGTCTTCAGATTTTGTTGGCATGCTCTTTAATCCTTGTTCCAGGTCATTAATGAATTTGTTCAATGAGACCTCCCCTCAGCTCAATACAGTGCCATTCATCATTATAATTTGTTTACAGTCCTGCAGCTACTTCTCAATTCCAGTGCTGTGCAGTGGTCCTTCCCAAGTCTTCTTGAATTATTTTTTCAATTAGGATTCATGAGGCCCAGTATCAGATGCTGTCTTAAAATCCAAAAAATATGACCTCCAATGCATTCCTTTAATCCACTCTGTCTGTAACTCTATCAAAGAACAAATAAAGCAATTAAATTTGTCTGGCAGGCTTTCTTCTGTATAAAGCTATACAGGCAGCTTCTCGTTCTATTACCCTCAAGACTTTTAGCTGTATTTTCTTAACAAAGCTGACTTGCCCATATCTTTTTCTTTTCCCTCTTTTTCTTTTCTTGGACCGTGTTCCCAGCCCCTTGCTGTCCTCAATTTATTGTTTTGAAAGATCCTGTGCGTGAGAATAGCAACATGGAAATGCTCAGGGGATGGCCCAGTCTCTGTGCTGGGCTGTACTTCTCTCCAGAGGGACCTGGAGTGATTGCAGAAGGGTGCAAGATGGTGAAGAGCTGGACCTAGTGCCTTCAGCATTGAGTGTCTTTATATTGTGGCTGTCACTGAACAGCCTTGCTTTACTCTGTTGAGAGCAGGGGCTGCCTGGGTATCTGTCTAGTGCAGAATCTTGTGAAATTACACTTTATTTTGTTGTTGATATTATGGCAGACACAACTGAAGCTGGCCTACCACCATGTGCTTTGATCCACATTTCCAGCTCTATTATCTGTGATAGCTGCAAGCGAAACGTGCAGCTCTTCTGCTGACTGGCTGACTTCTGTTCTCACCGTAGGAGTGCCTGATTCAGCTTTGAAGCTGGTTGTGTCCTGAAGTGTGTCCTTTTGGCTCTTCATTGAAGTTTTGAACGTGTTCCGTAATGCAGGCTTTAATTTTCTTCTAGTAATTTATTTGTCTGGAAACTTTAAATGAGCCTGTTCTTTGAGTTCAGTCATGGCCTTCCTGCTGATTTTCTGCACCCTGCCCTGTTTCAGATAATATTCAAGCAGAGTGTCTGGGGATTGTTCTCATAGGAGATGATGGCTGGAGTGGTTGTCAGCCAGAGCTGCTCTTTTTTCTTTTAAATGCTATGCTTCTACATTGAACTGAGTTAGTGTCTCCCTCTGTGTGCCTTTTTCTTGGTGTAGCTTTTTATAGCACTTGGTTACTCTATAAATACAGACTCCTGTAGCTCTGTTAAAGTTGGGAAACTGTTGCATGAGGACATGTTTCTTTTTTATTTTTTTTCTTTTGCCTTTCAATCACTAGAACTACAAATAACCCTCATCCATTTGCCTGAATATATATATGCTCAAAATCATACCCAGGCTGTACCTCCTGAGAAGCCCTTTCAGAGGCATCCATGGCAGCATCTCGTGGAGAAGTGGGTGTGAAACTGCATTTTACAGCAGTGAGGAACGGTGGGGCTTTCAGAGATGAGATGGGGCATGGAGAAACATCCCTTTCAGCATCATCTGGTATGCTTTGCCATTTCTAAACAACAAGGTTATATTGATCTGTTAGATTAGTATTCCTCATCTTTTTACACATTTGCATTTCACGCTGAAATGTGTTTGCTGTCTGAAGCAATCTGTCTAGTACACTGGGACAACTGAGCAACACAGCAAAGCCATTGCTCCTGCCAGCTCTTAATAAATTATTCAAGAAAGCAGGACAGTTGACCCTTCCTCTGTATTGGTTAGATGTATCATTCTTAAGCAGAGATTTGAAAAGTTGGTGTCAGAGCAGTTATATACTATATTAAAGTGTCAAGGGTGAAAGATAAACCTGTTCAGAGTGAGCAAGTTAAAACATTGTCTTTCAGCTGGCATGTGTAAGACAACATGTCTGGCCTGAATAGCAACTTACTCAAAATGTCAAAGCAGTACTTGAGCAACAGCATCTCTGTGGCCAGATATATTTTACAGACAGCTGGGAAAGCTTCCTCCTGGTACCTCCAGACTGCTGTAGACAGAGTTCAGGCAGTTTTTCTGAGCTGGTAGCAGCAGGTATTTTTCAGGTGGTGAAAGACACCAAAGACAGGAATAGAACCTTCATTTGTAACAGGAATTTTAGGCTCTAATACACAGCAAATTCAGTCTGTAGCTTACTTGTTGGTGCGGTTTTATTTGGAGTAGTGGTTTTTAAGGAGGCATTTGAGAGTTTTGGAGTATTTCTGGGCACTGTCTATTATTGTAGGCCAAAGAGTAGTAGATCTTGTTGCAGCTCATGTTCTGAAAATGTCTGCAGTCTTCTGTAAAGCTCCTGCAGACAAAAAACAGATGTATTTTTGTGAAAAAGCAGAGAATCAACAGGACTTAGAGTTAACTGAGTGGCCCTTCACCTGCTGGATAAGTATGCAATTGTTCTTTTGGCAGAAGCTATATATGCTGTACACAATGAGGGGAGATCCTCAGCTTTTTGTCTTTGAAGGACCCACACTCATTTACTTCACTGGCCAAGGATCAAAATAGTTGTTACGGGAGCCTTTGGCTACTAAAGAGACTGCTGCGATTTCTGGCAGTGACATATCTAAAGTTGTTGTGCAGAAGCATCAGGCACATCAGTTCTTGAACCAGAATGTTATATTCTACCAGTTGATAAGTACCTCAGCAGGGAGGATGTAATCTTCTCCAAGCTATATCAAGTTAGCCAAGGACCTAGTAGCTGTGAGCTGATGTCTCTGTTATGTCTCAAGTTCTGCTGAGTTGTTTCAAGTCAAGAAAACAAAAGTACTGCCCTTTCCTACAGCTGCCCTTTAGTTGAGTAGAAATGACCTGGCAGCTCAGGCCTCCTCATATTTCTAATACTATTGTCTCAGGTTTAATATCCAAAGGCATTCTAATGCCCTTTCTTTCATATGGAAGAGCTAACCCAGTGTGGCAGAGGGTGGTTGGCTGCAGTGTCTTTTGGTGCCATACTTGAGACTGAGACCTGAGCTCAGGTCAGTGCCAGATGTAGCTGGTGGTGCCTGTCAGGCAGCTGGCAAGCAGCTCTCATCCTGCCCTGGCACTGTGTGGCCAGCAATGAAGATGTGCTGCCACTGGGTTTTTAGTCTGGCTGTACTGGTTGTCCCTGCAGGTTTTCATTAACTACATCCTTCAGTATGTGTGCTCCTTGGAAGCTGCTGTTGTTGCTTGCATGCTCCGTCTCCTCTCTGTTCCCTTCTGTCTCTTTAAAGGACATGGTACATGTCTGTGGCTCGTCATCATGTAAAATTTGTGTATGTGGCTTGCAGAGCTGACAGCTTGGCTGCTCCTTTTCTGCACCATTAGTTAGTGTCACACACCTCGGACTTGGCTTCTGCAACAGCTTGCCTGGACCCTGCTGCACTGGCTGAAATCCTGTCTTCACTAAATGCTTTTTTCCAGACCATTGCAGCTGTTGTAAGTGGTGGAAAGATTGGTATATTGATAACACAGTAATTTCTTCCTGAGAAGTACTGTTAATTCAGACAATGTTAGTATGTTAGTAGGAGAAAAAATGGTGCAAATGTGCTCATTTCCATTCCTGGTATTTCAAGATCCAGTTTTTCATTGAATAGTTGTTCTTAATGCGTTGTAGGAAACATTCCTTATAGTCTTTCTCCTAGCTGCCTTTTGGAGAAGGGAAAATAACTCAAGTAGCAGCATTTATACCTATGCATTAGGGCCTCCTGGGCGTGTGTTAATATGACCAGCAGAAATAATGAAATTATGATTTACATGTCCTGTGATGCCATGCTGAGGTTTCCCGGAACTGGTGTATTTCCTTGAAAGGATCCTCTCTCTGCAGAGCAGTTACACTGAGGATCTGGAGAAATGTACCAGTGAGCCTGCCCTTTCTTTTCCTCTCTGAGAACACTTTAGTGAAGTTGGTGAAGTGATGCTAACACCAAAGAAAAATCATCAGACTAGTGCTGCACAGATCCCCCTGGTGATGCTCACATTTCTTACCCTTCACCTCAAGTCAGTGCCTGCAGACATTAGTGCAGCTTGTGGTGTTGGGCAGTGTGGTAAAAAGCTGACCTGCAAAGAGCATTTTCAGGTTTTGTTTTCATACTGTCTAAATGGCATCCTGCTTTGTAAGTCCTGTCCTTTACACTGTCTGAGCACAGGGGATGTTGCCGCTGTGACCCCTCTGCCTTGCAGTGGGAGGATGTGAGCTATGTGCCATTAGGGTGGCCTGTGTCTCTCTCTGGCAGTGCCCACCCAGGCTGGCAGTACTGGTGATGCTGGGAAGTCTCACTCCGCCAAACAGGCTGGTGTGTATCTGTAAGTGAGCTGGCACTGTAGATGTGACTGTTAATAGATAAGAGTTACAGTTAAGGTTGCTGAACATTTCCTGTGATAAGATGCTGTGTTTAGTTTTAGGGACATGCTGTACTGACTGTGCCTGCAAGGGAACACAGTTTGTTGGAGCCCAGAGTGCTGCTCTAGGGTACCATTGTCCTTGTGATGCACAGGAAGCCTTGTGTTCCTCTTTGTTAAATGAGAGATGGACATTAACGTGGGGAAATTCCAGTCCAGGAGATTCCTTCCAATTCTTTTGGTTTGGTAGGTTTGGTTGTTTGTTTTTTTTTTTCCTTTCTGTGAATGTGCAAAGCTTTTGAGCCAAATTTGAGTATAAAAACCACAGGCTGGCAGGCTAACAAACCCCTGGGTCATAAAATGAGTCAGCAGAAGAGACGAAGATGCTGTCTTCACTCTGGGGTAGCTGTAACCCTCAGCTGCAATTTGTAAAAACAGCACTGCCCACACAGGGAGCTGCTGTTATGTGGTCCTGCCTTGCAGGCAACAGAGCTGTTGAAGAGAATGTGTGAAATGTCACTTTTGGTGAATGTTTTGTGTCTTTGTCTGAACCGGTGGTTTCTAATAGGAAGAAGTATTTGGAGGTGATGCTGGAGCTTGTTACTGCTACTTGCCTCCTTCCCTTGTCCCCAGCTGCTGGTTCTTCCTGCATGTCTTCCCCCTTCTGGCTTTGCTGGCCACCTTGTGTCATGAGCTGGATGAAGGCTCTGATTCAGCTGTAAAATGAAGTAGAACAAATAAATAAAATTAACAAAGAACCTTTCAAACTGGTTCAGTTTCCTCACGCAGCTCAGTGCCTGGCTACACAAAACATCTATGCACAAAGTGCTGTGATTCTGGGGTGAGGGCAGCTGGCTCTGTTACTGGGGAGCCACCACCCCGTGCCAGGCTTCATGGGGATCGGTTCTGCCTTCAGGGTTGGAGAGAAGTGACTAGAAACTTGAGTGAAAATCAGCTCATCAGGTCCAATGGTAAGCTTTTCAGTTACCTGCCGCACTCATCAAAGCTCAACAGAGTTGTGTGGGAACTGAAAACACACAGTCCAGAAGTGAAAGAAGGAGCAGGGAGCAGAAGGCTCATCTGCAGGATCTGTCTTGTGCTGACAACAGCACTTTGTTGGTCTAAGCACTGGGTTTTCCTGCAGTTAGTCTTGGACTATCACCAAAAATGTGCATAGCTAGATTGAGGCATACCTTGTTGCCATATTCAAACCTGGTGTCTCTTCAAATGGTGCTAGAAAAACATTTTTTGTGGCACAAAGGAGAGGCATGTCTTGTGGTCAAGATCCGAGACATTGGCATGGGGATTTCTCTCATATTTCCTATGTGACTTCAGAATAGTCAGTTAATTCCTCTGTACTTCAGTTCTTCTGAGTCTTCCCATCCTTTAGTTTTGTTTTGGGAAGGTTGCACTGTCTGTGGAAACAGCTGTCTCTTTTCTGTAGGTAAGCAACGTGTTAACCCTTTAGGAAAAAGCTAGTAACTAAACCCCAGAGCGGAGCTGCTGTACTCACCCTCACCTTTCAGTAGCAGACACTCTTACCCTGTTTGATCCTTAAAAGTGTCAAGTGTATCATGCTGTTTATACAGCAATGTCATACTGTGTTTACACTCCAATTCCACTCAAGATTTCACTTGATCGCAAGCATCAATGAGATTAATGATTCATTGCACTTGAAAAATGGCAGTCTGAAATTTTGGATGGGATGATTGCTGATGTCCCTGGAGTTTAGTTATAACAACTCTTGTGAGTGGCAGGCTGCTGAAACCTGGAGGAGTTCAAGTGGAACATACACAGACCGAGCAAAGTTTGCCCAGAATGCTGCCAATTGTTCTGCTGTTCTGATGTGTTTCTGTGCACAGATGTAGATGATGGAGAACTTCTCTCTCTGACTCAGTCTTATTGTTAGCTGCTGCTGATCAACATTTGCAGGTGGGTTGGGCAAAGCAGAGAGGTTTTAACTTTAATTAAGAAAAAAAAAAAAAAGTATTTACCCAAATGCAACATATTTATTTGGCACTTGTGACATGTGCTTAATATTAAGGACAAAACCTGCAGTAGGAGTGACAGCATTTCTTTTGAATTGCTGACATAGATCTCTAAACACTATTTTTTGCAGCTGAAAACTGAATTTGGCTTTGTTTACATCCCTCCTCCTCCACACTCTTCACTCCTCAACTTTCTTATTCAAAACTTAGGGTTTATTTACAATATTCTCTAGTCAAGAAAGCTCTTGAAATTAATAGTTTCCAAAGAAAATCTGTTCTGTTCAGCAAGCATTGGACTTCATTTGACTGGCTTTTAAATAGTCTGAAGTCTTATCTGTTACAGGAATCCCCTGATCTTTCCAGGATGTTTTATACATACAGTAGCTGCTTCCTGTTATAGAAATAATGTAATTTGGAAGTGAACAATGCATGTTGAAAAAGCTTTTGTCTGCAATCCAATTGGCAGCAACTGAGAAAATCCAGATGATCTCCCAAAGGGAAGTCTGTGCAGCTGGGCCATTCTTTGTAACAGTAGTATTTTACTCTTTCTATTTAAACACATTCTGTATTCTATCTGCCACACACACCTGCCAGTATTGCGATCTTCCTGCTATGATACAAATGTGAGTGGGACAATGTAGGATAATGTTGTGACCAAACTAGCATCATCCAGCTGAAAAATGGATGAGTTTATCTTCACTAAATCAGTAAGAGAAGAGTTGTGAGTGCTGACATGTGAGTATCTTCAGAAATGTAAAGCCATCCAAGGACAAGATTCCTTCCCTCTCTTGTCTCACCTTCAAATTATTGGTTTTTCCCCCCCTAGCTTAGCTGATGACATGGTATTTGAATTTCACTGATGTTTCTAAGTCTCTTTCTGCTCTTGATATCCTTTGGCCAGTTGTCACATAACATCTACTACATGTGTATCATAATGGTACTGTGGTGTTTGAACACATTGCTGGAAGATAATATTTGAGTTAACAGTGTGGCTGTAGACTTTTTCATCTGGGCACAGTGAGCTGCCTGGCCTCTGACTTACTTGGTGCAGGAAAAATGTATCAAGCTTTTCAAGGCCAGTTTCTTCCTTGACTCTCTTTCCTGGGTTAATATATTGGTTTTTTTCATTAGTCTATTTACAGTTAATGTTATCCTAAAAGTTTAATTAAAAGATAAAGAAATATATAGTTTCTTAGAGGAAAGCTGAATTTATTTTATTTTTTAATTCTGTTTTGTCATTTAGCCAGAGAAAGAATCACAGTGACCTGAGTACCTGGAAATATCAAACTTCAAAATTAGTCTGAGAAACCTGATAATCTGACAAGAGCTTACTCTACTAAACTAAAGCTGTCTAATTTGGACAGATGTGATGAATCGAAGAGAAAGCATCATTGAACTGTCTCCACTCTGCTAAGCTGTCTAATAAAAAGTCCTCTGTCGTCCTTATTTGAGCTGGTGTGTTTTTTCACAGCTTTGCTACTTCAGGCTACTAGTGGCTCAAAACACCTTTTCCACTCTTACAGAGTAAAGGCTGTTTAAGTCTGCTCTTTTTGTAGATTAAACTTCCTACTCCCTACACCAGCAGGAGACTCAGGTTAGTACCACTCCCTCTCCCTCTTCTTTCTCCCAAGAGATTCTCAGAAAGACAGGGCTCATCAGTTATTGCCCACCATATTTATGGTATTTAACTTGTGACCCTGAAGAGGCTGTAATGTCAGTAGTGGTAGCTCCCTACATGATTGACTGGGTGCGAAGAAAACTAGACTCTTTATAGGAAACGGTGTGGATGGTCAGGCCTACAGGTGGGCAACAGCAGAAGTGACTTATATTTGTTGGAACAGAGGATGCAGTCCTCAAGGCAGTGCAGGTGTCTATCCATGGCATTCTCTGTTCTTTTTGTATATTCAGCTTCATAGCTGTTGTTCTGATCTCTGCTCTGAGTGGGCTGCTCTGCTGTTGCACTGCAGATTTCCTCTTCAGACATTACAATGAATGGTAATGAATCTGTGAAGATGCCTGACATCAGAAGGTCAAAGTGACAGAAGGGATTTTACAAAGTCACTGGTGCTTTGATTTCTATTTTCTAACAAGGTGGCATCATTGATTTCCATTCTCGCTGATCTTTGTGAGACAGCAGAGGCAATGGTACTTGCATACTGAAGATGGGTGTTTATTCCGAACACATATTTCCAGTGTCCCTTAGTGATAGGATAAACTTTGCTACCATTGTTTTCTGATGGCCTTTCTCTAGAGAAGGCTTTTGTTGTTATTTTTTTCAGCAAGTATACTACATGCTCTTTATGGACCTTACTTTGGAGCCAAGCCTTTGTGAGTCGAAACTGTCAAGGAGGGATCACACAGATTGCTATATGCTGTGGCAGTATAAAGTGGCATCAAAACACTAATCCATGCATGATGTTAAACTAGAAATACACAGCACTTAGGAAAATCGACTTTACTACTGACTTGAAACAATGTAAAAACATTGATTTGTGCCAGTGAAGGTACTAGAGAAGGTCGCACATGTGACTATTAGCCAGAGAATTTCATGCTTGAAGAAGGAAGTGCAAGAGGGAGATGATCAGTTACAGCTGGTACAGCTGTCAGCTGTAGCTCATTACTGCTGCTGAGAAGGTGATGCCTTCAGCCCCAGCACACCACTTCCTTCTCCTCTCCTCCCACTTTGCATCTTTGCTGACCTGTATGTAACTTGGTCTTCTGGCCTGTGACCTCCCTGCTAAGACTGCCATCAGGAATGCCAAGTCACTGCAAAAGTTGCTGTGCTTTGAAGGGGCCTTGATGTTTTTGGGGTCAGGTAGGACAAAGTTGTGTTGTTTAATGAATAATTAAGGTAGAAATTAAGGATATTGATTTTTTTTTCGGTGTTACTGAATAACGTGTCCTCTTCTGAATCCATTTTCTATAGAAAGCTGCTTAACTTGTGTCTTGAAATAAATGAGGAGGGCTAATATCAACTTCTTTTTATAACGTATGTCCCAAAGTATCCTAGACTGCTGAGGGGTGCTTAAATTTGGGATCTGAGACCAGGCAGATATCCTGAGGTAGAAAGAGAAGGGGCTGGTCTCTCTCTGAGAGGTGGAAGTAAATCTGGGTATCACAGCTGAAGGATGAATCACTTACTTCAGTTTCCAGGGATATATTTATGTGAAGTGGTCAAAAGACTTTGGCGTAGAAGCCATTGGTTTATATCCAGAGTAAAAAGTTAACAATTCAAGACTCAGCCATGGTGTTAGCTGCAAGTATTTTTCTTTTCTGCATAAAAGTACTGTGAGAGAAATAACATTAGAAACTTTAGGATTTTCCAACTTGAACAGGATATGAACTAATGTGGTTAGGAAAGAAACCCCAAATTTGCAGAAGTTGTGTGCTTTGTTCTCTTCCCTTTTCTTTGAGGACAGATGGGAGCTGAGAGTAGCACTATGTTCATTTTGGATACTTTGAGTAGACTGGAGAGTGACTTTTCTGCTTTGGTGGTTTCCTGCAAAGTTGGGATGAATTGCTTTATTTGAGAGTTTCTTTCCACTGCCCTCTGGTTTCTTGTCTCAGCTCTGGTTTAGCTGGGATTTTGAATGCTGACATTTGAAATCCATGCTGTATGTTGAAGACAGCATATTCTCCATATAATTTCTCCTCCCTTACTTAGTTTTCCAATCACCAGTCACAGCTGCTAAGAATTTTACAGGTGTGGCTGCAAGTACTTTTCTAAAGAGAGAACAGGTACCCTCCAAAAGGCTCAGCTTCAGCATATCTTTCAGTTTCCTTATAAAGATGTATTTTGGGTTGTGTGTAAGTGAATAGAGGGAAGCATTTACTCGAGGGCTAAGCAAGTGGTTTTGACTGATATTTTTCCAAGGGGAAGACAGTTTATGCAAGTAAATTAATTTTTGCACAAGTCCCTCACACTTTTCTTTCTTTAAGAGGAATGTCTAATATTCAGATTGGACCTGGAAAAACACACTACCCATTATATTGGGGGCTGGTCAGATTTGTTAATGCCTACCTGTGCTGTGTGTCAGAAGATGTTGCACTTAGGCAGTTCCTGTTTTCCATGTTCTTTTTTTCTTGTGAGTGGGTTTAGAAAGCTCACAGACAGCTATTTAGCTTTTTCAGTGTTAAATGGTGTGATGTGAAACTACTGTGAATCATGTCATGTATAAATTTGGTGCAGCAGATTAACAGCTCTAATGAGCTGTTTTTAAAAGAATAGGATGTGGCAAATTTATTTTCACTCTGTTGCAAAATGATAATCGTATCACCCAGAAACTTGATCTTTACTGTAATGGAAAAAAATATTTTGAAAACACACCTCCCCATTCCTATCTGTAAATCTTGCTGTGTGCTAATGCCAAAACCAGGTACCCCTGAGCATCCTTGAGGTGTTTGATAAGGTCACATTGTCAGAATTCTTTTGGAAGGTTCAGGCATGTTTGTCTGCACTGTCATGCAAACAGAAGCTGAATGTAGTGTGGAGAAAATGAAGGAAATGGAAAAAGAATGAAAGCTGGTTTCAGCATCTGAGATAGTTGTATATCACATCTGAATGTGCTGTGACTCTGCCTGTGACTACTTTTCCTTTCGTCTGATTCTAAAAGTTATCTTCATCAATGAGATTGTGGCTGTTTGCATTTCACACTCCCCATCCTTCTTTTCACAGAAATAGCAGGAGCCAAATATAATGGCTCCTGCAGCAGTTATCTTGGAGATAAATTTTGGCCCAGTTTTTCATTCCTTTGGAGCAATGGAGTTTTGTTATCATCACTGAGTTAGAGAGATCCTTATCGGTCTCTTTCCCAAGCTGCAGCTTTGTGACTGTTACAAGTGTGATGGGCTCCCAGGGAGCTCTCTAAGCATTACTTATACAGGAGCATAGAGCCTGGCTGCTGGCAGAGGGACTGAGCTTCTGTAGCAGAGTAGTTGGTGCAGCAGTTGCTGCCCGTACTTCTGTCTGTGTGGTAAGCAATTGGTTTTCCCCCTCTTTGAGGTCAGCAGTGTCTCTTCTGAGCTGATGGCAATATTTTTTTTGAAACTAGGTGATCTTTGAGGTCCCTTCCAACCCAAATTATTTTATGATTCTATGATTTCAACTGGAAAGTTAACTTATCCAGAGTGAGCACCAGTCTAGAGAGGATTATATTGGCAAAGAGATGGTGTGAAAGATGCTTTAAAGGCTTCTTCCTGTGAAATACAAGTGCTCTCCCACACTGATGAAATAAATACTGATGCTTGAGTAGGGGCAGCAGTGTGCTTGTGTTAAAAAAACCAAATTGCTGCTTCATACCCTTCTGTAATGAGGGCAGTATAGCAGCTCAGTACCTCTTGCCTGTGTCAGCCTCTGGGCTCTGAGAACAGCTCAGATGGCAATCGTTCCAAGACAAAACTTTTATTTTAACAACTGTGTGCCTCAAAAGGGACCAAGGGAGAAGACTGCTTGTTACTTCCCTCTCTACCTTTTAATTCTTTTTAAGAGCTGGCTTTTTAGAACAAAAATGTCCTACCCTGGAGAGCATCACATAAAGAACAAAAATTGTCATATTAAAAGGTATTTATTATCCTGTAATTCCTTTCTCTAGAATTGATTTCTGGCTTAATTCAATAACAGCCTCAGAAGTGAAGGTTGGTGGTGTGCCGCTGTGGTGGGTGTTGCACTTCACTGTTAAGTGGCCGCTTTGAACAGCAAAGAGGTGTTCTTAGTGCGTTGCTTGTGAGCACCTGGCAAGATGCCTTTGTTGTTGGATATGAGTCAAATAACTTCATTGCCTATAGGACTCTCGAAATAATTGTACGCTCAGTTGTTTGACCTTTAATTATTTCTTGTATTCAACCTAGAAATTTAAAGCTGTAACCCTCAGCTGTGCCTGCAAATAGCTGCCCTCCTAGCCTGCAGGCAGGAGAAAGGCCGTCTAGAGGCATGCTGCTGCTGTGAAAGCTCATGTGTCTTTGGCCAGTTCTTGCCTGAGTGCTGTCAGCCCTGCTTGAATCCAGAGCACAGGTATGGCAGCAGCAGCCCCACAAGTTGCTTAATTGTGCATCTTAAACCTCTGCCCTTTGTGCGTGAACTTGGTCAGCATCACTTGGGGCTGCAGTTGGTTTGACCTGGGTGCCACGTAATCAGCATTTCCCACTTAGAGTAGGTGAGAACTGCAAACTTAAGGGTACTGCATCTATTACTGAAACAAATAATAAAAAAAAATTCCTTGCCTGATTTGATAGAAAATCACATGGAAAAAAAATAACTGGGGAACTGCTTTTTAAAAGAGTATGGCTAAAAATAATACACTGAATCTTTTGAGTCTCTGATTTTGGATATGTTTGGTATTATTTTCTGCATCTTATAGTTACAAGTCAGAAACTTGGTTTTGTTCCAGTTTGAGTCAATATCCCTGAAAAAAATATGAATCCAGGAATCTTGGAGCCTGTAGAAAAATATCATTTTGCAGTATTTGTGACAAAAAAATTGTGACTGCTAACATAAACGTGGAGTCTTTCTTAAAATTGTATTGTGAAGATGAAGTAAACTTCCAGGATACTTGCTTTTTGAAATGCACATAAATGTTTTTCTTCTGGCTCATTAGTTTGAGGGGTGAGGAAGGGTGTGGGCCATTTCATAAGGTGCTGAAGTGAGTAAAGAGCTGGAATGCTTATGGGATTTATAGCCACTGGGGGAAAATGCAGCAATTTTTTTGTGGTGACTACACTCGCTTTGACAGCAGAAAGCACCGTCCTCAGTTACAGTGAAGAGGAAGGACTGCACTTACCTTCCTGCTGAGAAACATGAAAATACAAATACAGTTCATGGGCTTACCTCTGAAGCCTTCATAGTATGGTCCCTATAGAAACATCCAGTGTAATCAAATTGCTTTTGATTTTTTGAGCTTTTATTGTCTAATGGTACACTGATTTTAGCAAGATATGCCTTGAAACACAGTGGCTAGAAACGGCTCCTGTGTTAAATCACACAAGAAAGAGAATTTAGGTATTTTTAGGAGAATGTCTTTCAAATGTATCTACTGAATGGGTCCTTTCTGGATACATGGGAAATACTCTGCAGCAGCATTAATGCAGATTGTTTGCACTGAAGATATCTAGGTACAGCATCATCTCATCCAGAATTTTGGCAAGTTTTAACTTTCATGACAATCATTGTATGTTATTTAGTATGTAAGTCCATTTATGCATGATGCAGCTTCAGCATGAAGTGCACTTCTGGAGTAATCTTTAATTACAGATGTTTTCAACAGGACACCAAGATCTTTAAAAGATGCTAATTTGCCAGTACCTTATTAATTTGCACAGAATGCTTACCAGCAAAAGTTAATGCTTAACTGTTCAGCCTCTGTTGAAAACAAAATTGTAAAATTTAGTTCTGTGCTTGCCAGTTTATATTGCATAGGACAAACTGTCAGAAGGGAGGATACATAAATTATGTTCATTATGATCAACTGCCATCAGTAGCAAATGGTTCATTATGACCCTGTCAGTACTGTACAGTGGAGCTACTGTATGCTGTCAAGCTCTGCACTACAAATGACATCACAGAACATGAAAATTCTTGATTATTCCAAAATAATGGCAGTGGGGCTAAAGGATATAAGATTAATGTTTGATAGTGTGACATCAGAATGATTGCTCAAATATAGTGGTAATGCAGAAGTGTTCTGATAAGAAATCCAGAATTGGTGCCTTTCCTGACTGAAGAGGAGTAGTGTTGATTTATCCTGTCTGAGAATTACTTACATTGATAAAGTGAGTAACATTCAGGTCAAGCTGCCTGCGTGACTGGTGGAAGGCTGTGCAGAAGCTCTGTGCAGGTGGCTGGGGTCTGATGTTGTTGCTTGTGCTGTGATCTCTTGGCAGACATCTGGGATACATTTTGCTGTGGGGCTGATTTGAAATTACACTGAAATGTGAGGTCTGTTTCTGTTTTATTTCATTTTCTATAACAGCTATGGGTAAATGCAACTGAAAGGGTTTTTGTGATGCTGGATAGTTGGGTTTTGCTGTTCCTCCCCGCCCCTGCAATTTTCTCTCCCTGTGGTTATGCTGGGATTATGCCTGAGATTTACTTATTTATTTAATATGCTGGGATTAATGCCTCAATGGCATAAATAGCTCTTCTGTAACAAAGAGGTTTAAAGTGATAATTACGTTTTTTGGGCTGTGAAGCATAGCACAAAACCCAAAAATGCACAAACAATTTCTTAAAAACAATCAGATAATAACGAGATAAATACAGACACACAGAGCTGTGTTTTACGTTCAAATCGAGTTGAAATAATTTTGTAGCCAGGGCAACTTGGAAGTGGTTCCATCTGCTTTTATGTAACACCCTGAGAATTTTTTCTGCTTCTGCAACTGCCTAGTTCTTCAAGTACTGGAGACCACAGCAGAGGGAGAACCTAATTCTCAAAATCTTCTTGCTTTTCAGAAGCAGGATGAATTATGCAGAAGATTCTATTGCTCCTGTTGCTCACACATCTGGGCTGCTGCACAGATTGGACGTGCAATTTCTCACATTAGCATCCCTTCTACTACAAGTGCCTTGTTTTACAGACTTGTTGATGTAGCTTTGCAGTGCCTGTAGTTTTGCCTTTCTGGTATTCTTAGAAGGGGAATTAACTGGGCCATAGGCTGGCAGTCAAAGTATGTTAGTGTCTGACATAGAGCTACCAGCTGCATTGCATTCCCCTGTTGTTTTGGTTCTGATTGATCAGAAAAATAACTGCAACTGGATAGACTGCAGTGTTGAAACCAAAGCAAGATTTGAAAGAAAGAGATGCAAATGTTTTATTGTCTTGACTTAGAACGTTGTTTATTGTTGCAGTCAATGGCAATGCTGAGGCAGTGGGCCAGTGAGTGACAATGGGTTTGTTGTGACTCCCATGAGTGCTAGCTGGACACCTGCAGAAGTGATGGAAAATGTTTGAAAACTTTTCATGGAAAATTAGGAAGTAAGCTAATAATCCTCAAGTACTTGAAATGTTGCCTGTATTTGTTCTTCAGGAAAAAGAAACCAAAATTATGGCTTGCTGATCTGGACCCTTGTTAATACTGGTGGGAACTGTGTAGTTAAGGGGCACTTTGGCCATGGAAATGACATGTCCCATGTGCACCAGCTGCTCTCCTTCCCCTTCAGCACGTCTTAGTGGCATCCCAGCCTTGGTGACGGGTGGCCCTGCCTGTAGAGCATGGCATGCAGTCATGAAGGCAGCCCTGCACTCATCTATGAGGTGTTTTGACTGCATCCAGCCACTGCAAGCTCTGCTTTAGATAAGGTTATCTGAAGAGTGTGAGCGTTTGCAGTCTGCGTCTAGTAATTAGCCTAGCATCTGGACTTGAGGCTTGCCCTTCAGAGCTAAAGCCAGGCTCTGTTACTGCGTAAGCTTCATGTATTGTGTGTGTCTAGAGAGCTGACAGCCTCGAACAGGATTAGTAAAATCTGTCATGCAGTGAAAATACAGGGAATGTGAGATTTGTGAATCCTGCGCCACCGCAGCCCTTGGCCGGAGCCGTAGTGTGCCCTCTCTGGCTGTTTGGCATTCACAGCCTGTCACCCCACAGTGTTTCTTACATCCGTTCTCAGGGGAAAAAAAAAAAGCCCAAAGACAAATCCCTGCCAAGGCTTGCTTCTTTCTGTGAAAGGTGTTGTATTTTCCTCCATTGGGACCACTTGCTGGAGAGGTGGGAGCCCCAAGGGGGGGACCCTCTCCTTATGCTAGATGGCACAACCCCTCTGTGGCAGTGTCCTGGGCTGCCCTGCACCCTGCCAGGCAGTGGGACATTGGAGAGAGTCAGCTGTGTTGACACTCATGAGAAGCGTCACTTCCCTGCTCCTTACTGTGGGAGTCTATCTCTAATTTATATGTGCAGGTAAACTGAAGAAGAATCTGCAGTTTTAAGGTACAAATCAAGATGAAAATAGTATTTGGAGTCTGTGGTGCCAGCTTCTGTTTAGTAGCAAGCAGGAGCTGGCATTTGTAATGGGTTAATAATTTCTATGCATCACAGCAAGGCCGGGCTTGAGGAGGGACTTCCAAGAAGGATTGTTCTATGCTCAGGTTTGATAAGGTCCTGTCTCTGCTTGAAGACTCAGCTTTAAGACACCTGCAGCCATGAAAAAGTTCTCTTCTTGCTGTTTACGTGTAACATAATTTATTATACCTGTTTCATTATTTCACAGGAACCTGAAAGAATTTTTATTATAATTCCTTTGTTCCATATCCCAGGTAGTAAATGTTACCAAATGTTTGTAATTCCTTGTAGTGTGTGTCTTCTAATATTTGAGTTTACGTACAGCAAACAAAACATTTTAAATAAATCCTGATAATAAAATCATTATATTAGAACAGCAAGCAAATAGTGGCTGTAAAGTGACACTAAGTTAATTATTTGCAAATTATCTAGACACTAATTTGGTTGTGGCCTTCAACAGCATTTGGTTTCTCAGTAGGCAGCAAACAAGGAATGTTTGATCCCTGTTTCTATGGTGCTTTTCTGGCAGCTCAGCTTTTGAACTCTTGTCGGTACTTTTGTAGTTGGACAAAGATTCTTTAAAAAGTCAAAAAGTTAGTGTTGACTAATAGTTTAAAAA
This sequence comes from Turnix velox, assembly GCA_013400935.1. NCBI lineage: Eukaryota > Metazoa > Chordata > Aves > Charadriiformes > Turnicidae > Turnix > Turnix velox. The sequence continues at coordinate 286,229 of VZTY01025081.1, read as the reverse complement.
AAAGTCCAAAAAATGTAAAAGACAAATTGAAGTAACAAATCAATGAAGTTTAAGCAGTTGCCAGATCAGGCTCGTGGAACTTTTCTCAAGGTGCTGCTTATTCCTTTATCTGTGAAAACATTGAAATGTAGCATAAATAGAGATATGCCTTTTTTGTTTGAGACATCACATTGATGTTTGACATACTTTCCTCATTCATAATTTTTTTCTCCAGATAGTTTTGTATTCCTAACAGCTCAACCTTTCAGAACTGCCACAGAGGCACAAAAGTGGAGTTGGTGTAGCCTGTGTGGTGCCTGTGAATCCAGGGGTGTGCATACCTCATTCATGTTACAGACATTTGTAGATTGTGTCTGGGTATGCAATGCATGTAAAAATGCTTTTAATGTAAGTTCCCCTCTGTTTTGTCTTGCACTACCATTGATATTTTTGGTAAATTTTGTTTCCAGTTTGGAAACAGTTGTTCTCTGTACTGTTTTCTGCCATGATACACGCACTGATTTGGAAGCTGTTCCTTTACCATACTGAAAGAAGTTGGTAATGATCTGGTTTGTTTTATTTTTACACAGAAGGTCAGTATCATGAATGATCTATAGATCTATGCCACTTTTGACAGTTACCTGGAAATTCACTCTGAAGGCCATGCCATTAAAATATGAGAGCATTATTTCAAATTACATTTACTTCAGAGTCAATTGGGAAGCTTTGGCATAGTGCCTAGTTTACACTAAGCCTGCCAGCAGCGGAAGTTAATCAGGAATTGTTGATCCAAGGTGAATTCTTGCTCTGTTTTAGCTTGAATGACTTTCTATGGTAGACAGCCCTTCATTTTGAGATAATCTGTTCAACTCCAGGATTAGATTGTGTATTTTTAAAAGCGTAATTTTATTGAAGATGCTCCCCATACAGCCAGCTGAGCCTCATTCCCAGCTGTGTTGTCAAGTGCCAGCCACAAACCCCAACAATATTCAGATCATTTGGGAAAATGTGCACTTTGCTGTGCTGAAGTCATTCCATGTGGGAGTGTGTGAATGTGAAGCTCCCTAGTGAGAAAGTGGACATCACAAAGAGATGCTGAAGGATCTGGGATGACTCCGCTCACAGTTTTTATTGTTTATTTCGATCATCAAACCCTCCCCACCCACCCAAGGTCTTGCCAGTCTGAAAGCACAGTGTGAAAGGTCATCGTGGGAAATTGGAGCTGTAGTGGATTGGCAGGAGTTAGCAGATGACCTGTTGGTTTGCTGTCTGGCACAGATGTTCTCTTCCCAAAAGAATGTTTAGTATTTGTCTAAGTGTCCTTGTCCCTCTTCTGTGGCCTTTCTTGTCACTACCTGGCATAATTGCTGTGGCACTGATAACATATGCTTTTCCTCTCAAGTTTCATAGTCCTAATTAGATTTTGACTTTTAGCTTGATGTTTCCATTATCGGAATGTTTTTCAAAATGAGATTTCTTTTGCTTTAATGTCTGTCTTTCCTCTGTGGCAGTTTTTGTTCCCTTTAGGTAAATGTTCTGGGTGGAATAGAACACTTTCTTGATGTCCATATTTCCATTCTTGCCTGGCTGTGTGATTCTGAGTGTATCTGAATAATGAAGTATTTAGATGTCTGAAACAATGCAGTGGGGGCTAAATTGAGTCAGTGCTATTTGCTTGGTAAATGCAGTGTTTTTCTATTCAGATCAAAATCACGAGATTTGGCTAAAATGAGACTTGTAGCTTGTCTTTCTAGTTATGAAACTACTGTTTTCACTGTATAGTTTGAAGTCTTGAATAACTGCATATTTTTGCAAGAGAAAATAGTAAGACAAAGAGCTGAGTAGTAGCCATTACTCAGTGGGGCACAAGAAGACCTGCAAGTTAGGCAGTTGTATCCATGTGAAGATTCCCAATCTTTGAGTTGAAGCTATCGTTTCCCTGAGTATGGCCCTCAATGTAGAAACATTTGCTTGCAATTTCAGTCAATTAGTTTTTACTGTCTTGAAAGGCTTTTTATTTATTTGCAGTAATGCTGAAAGAGAGCAAATCACAAAGATGCATTGCACTTTTTAGTAAACACATGTAAACAACTACATTTCAAATGCCCACTTCAGCAGTAAGTAGAGAAGAAGGATTCATTAAGCTGGTCATAATCAAAGGAGTGCAAATATTGTGCAAAGATGTACAGTCAGATTCCTAAAAATGTTTGCCAGGGGGCTTAGAAGCATCCAGCTCTTGTTACCTTTGAATGAGAGACATGTAGAGCTAAAGAAGAGAGCCCTTTTTTACAGGTTTTGGAGATTTAAAGTGTTTTTTTACTTCATTTCAGAACGAGGCCAGATCTTCAGTTTTTTTTCATGAAAGTTGAGCTGAAGATAAACCCTAAAGATAATGCTCAAAGCAGGATGGTTATGTGCATGTGTCCTCAAAGTTCAGGCATTCTCCATGCTGATCTGGTGCAGCACCAGGAGCTGGGTGAATGTTGGTAGTCGCCTGCTAGTGCAGGTTTCAGAGAGATCTCTTCTTTACCAGTCATTGGAGCACAGCAGAAATGCTGTGAGCGAGGGAGGTAGCATGTATGTGGCAAACTCCTGATCTTAAGCATCTGGAAATCCTTGGAAATGCAGGGAAGATTAGAGCAGGAATTTTGTTTTCTCATTATCCTAGTTGTTGCAGTTTTGCTATAAATCCTTACCATGCAATAACAAAGACATACTGTCTGCCTAAAGGACCTGACTGCCTGGGCATGAGAAATCCCAATAATGCATATTGATATATACACATACTACATATCAATATGCTCAGTGTCTGGGCAGTAGAACAGAAGTAGTAGGTGGTATCTCTGTAAACACAAGTGTCAGGTAGTGGGACCAATAGCCAGAGGCTAAGTCTTACATTACAGGTTTAATTAAAGAGTCTCAGGGAATATGCATCATCTGAACATTATAATGCTCAGCAGCTTTGAGTCAAAGCCAAAGGATAATAAGAATTAAACCACACTTTAATGATGTACATTACAGGGATTTGTATTCTTTGCTGGAGCTGAATAATACATCGCTGTAGTGCCGCAACTAGTGCTATATATGAACTTCTGAAATGTTGTGATCCTTTCAAGCATTTATTATTAAGTAAAAACAGGTATTTTTTCCAGCTATCCCACTATCATAGTTTTTCCAAGTTTAAAATTAGTTTTGGAATATAGACTAGAAAGAGCAATTATAATAGGATCGTTATTTTAATGAAAATTGGCATAGTTTTTACAGAGGTATGTAAAAGCATAAAGGTACTGCAAGTAGGAGGATCTCTGTAAACTACTTTGCTTTTCTTTGCCAGAATTTCATTTAAGCTTGAGGTACCATCTCAGTGATTGAGAACAAACTTGTGCTTTCAGAGCAAAATATTAACGCCACTTTTTCAGTTCAAATTTCTGTCATGTGTTACCAGGGGCTGGAGAAAGTAACAGGGAACGGTAAGTACTGTAATGTAAAGAGTATCTTGGATCCTTGTTATAAAGCATGTGTGCAGCTAAGCAGGAAAGGGGACAGAAAGGAGTCATCGCAATCATTGTCATTCACCATCTGATCAGGTGTGGGAGACACAGTCACAAAGCACTTGCAGTATCTTCATCAAGATCACGCTGTGAGTCACAGAGTTTGTTTATTAGGCTTTTTTGGTTATCTTATTACTGTGCATTGACAGCCACTTCTCCTTGCAGCCCTTCATAAGGACCATGTCTGCTTGTTTTACTGATTGCTGCTGTTGAATTCTAGGCAGAGCAGGGTACTAAAACCGTTTCTGAAGCTTGTCTTAGGTAAATGTGATTAAAGAAATGGAGATGAATGCAATGAGTGACTCTAGCTCCAGCAGTGAAGAAAATAGAAGGTGACAGTTCAGAATGACTCTGGGCGAAATAGATGGTGAACTCACACCACATCGTGCTCTCTTGGGTCTCTGAGATCTCTACAATTTAGAGTCTCAGAACCCTCTGCAAGCTTTGAAAACTTCACCACGTTTGTATGCTGAGGTGAGGAAGGGCTGTGATTTTTCACACGTGTAACTGTCTATCTCTGTAAAAAGAATTGGCACTTGGACAATAGAGAGCTGTACTGGCAGGTGATGTAGCTGCACTGTGCAGGGCTTGTCCCCTGGTGGCAGAGGGCAACAGAGGGTTCTCAGACTCTGGTGGCGTTGTCATAATGGAGGCCAACACAGTATCACTTCTGTGACTAGGCTGGTTGCTTCTTGAGCACATCCTCCACAGGTATAACTGTTCTGGTTTTTTTCCATAAGGACCTTTATTATGATTTTACTTTTCTTTCAATAAACTTAGAGCTTGCCATCCAAACTGTTCCCATGGCAGCTAACTAAACCAGTGTAGTCTCCAAGACTGTATGTATAGGTGGAAGGCACATGCATATACACATTCATTAGTCTCTCTACTTCATTTTTCCTAGCAGATTTTCTGCCTCATAGCCCAAGCTTTCAAATTTTTACAAAAACCTTGCAGAGGCTTAATTTTGGAAAAAACCTTTTATGCTTTCCTCTGGCAACAGCACTGTTCCTTAAGCACTTAACTTTAACGTAAGTAATCCTGGTGCTGAGCAGAGTATTCCTGCTTCTCATTATTTGTTGTTGTTTACTGAATGAATTTACTTAATATGTAATGCTAAAAATAGTTTTGCTTCAGGAGTGTGGTGTTCTTTCTGGTTAATGGTCTTGGCATAGCTGTGTTGTACCAATATGAACTTTGTGTGTATGATGTCCAGTTAGTGGTATTCATGAAAATGAATTAATACTGATGTTTCTCCATAGAGCTCTATGAATACAGAATTTTTTGGCATTAAATCTAAAGTTTTTAGAAGATCCCCTTGTTATTTTAACACAGCATTAAGTCCTTACCCAAAGAGCACAGGGAGATCTCTAAACACTAGAAGAAGCTTCAGGCAAGTAATTTGGTATTTCTGCATCACCCTTCATGTCTTACTCTTTGGGTTTGTTTGTTTTTCTTACTGTTCTCTTGTGACTCTGTAGTATATAAGCAAATGCTAGCCAGGAGTAAACATTATTGTTTTTATTATCATCATTGGAAAGTAAAGCTAGCTGTCTGGATAACTGCACTTTCTACAGGGGATGCTGTGGTCTAACCATGAGAAAGGGATGTACTGATTGCTCTTCTGTGACTGGTGCCTTATATTGGACAGACTACCAGATAATCTGGACAAGACTTGCTGCTACTTACTTTTTTGCCCTAACTGGGCAGCTGGAAATTTGTCTTCAACTTAGAGATGTCATAAAATAGCTTCACTGCCATATCTTCAACACTCCAGCATCTGACTGAAAGGGATTTGAGCCTTGTTTTACTCTTCATTAATGACCTGAGGTGTCATTGGGTGCAATTCTACCTTTTCCACAAGGGACTTACAGGTTTTGATGTCAGTATTTAAATCTGAACTCAGTTGCTTCTACTGTTTACGTGAAAAATTGTGCTTTTGGAAGGGATGTTCATGATTTGAGTGGCTCATCAGACCCTCCTGTGACTGCTGCCTCACACTCTATGTTTAAGATAGTAATCTCTGAAGGAATTGCTGTATGAACACTGGATATTCAGCTTCAGCTAAATAATTTGCTGTGCTCTGTTTCTCTGTTTATGATTCAGTTTTATAGGCCCTTTTAAGTGAAATTGGATACACTACAAAGTGTTGGTTTCATGTGTTTTATTTGCAGTTTAATCAGCGTGATCCAGCTGCCAGTGCAGGGAAAACCAGAGCTCGATTTTTAATTATCCCTGCTTTGCCTGAGTTAAGAATTCCCAGTAGTGCTCTCTGAGAAAAGATGCCAAAAACCGCATTGTTCTTTAATTAGCTGTTGTAATTGTTTCAGTCTAATCTCTATGATTAGCAGCAGCATTAAATACAGCAGTAAGAACAGGCCTGCCCTCTTTGTGCTGCCCTAGTAAACACAATATTCTTACTTCTGGTAAGGGACATAATATAAAATCAATTAGAAGCCAACTACTGTTGATTGGAAAATGATGAAGAGCAGCTACCGTGAAGTGCAGATTGCTTTGTGAAGTTGCTTTGTAAATGTTTTTCTGGGACACCATTAGTGTCCAGTTTTGGGGAAAACACCAGAATACAACCTCTGTTGCACACAAGCCTTTGGGGGTCTTGCAGACTCTCTACTTGAAACCCTAGTGCAAGCTTCAAAATAATCTCTGGCACTAAGGTTAGTGCCTCTCCCAGTTTTTAGGAGAAGGTCCTTCTTGGCACCATGCAAAGTAGATGCATTGTCAGATATGAACAACTGCAGAATATTCTAATGTGCGTTTATCTGTGTTTTATTCTGAGGCTCAAAGATGTTCTGCCATGGTATATGTATGTGTTCTGCTTTGCAGGGAACATTTCTGCTTAAGCATGTGTTTAATTGGTTTCAGAATGGGTCATGATATTCAGACATGTAAAGATACAAGAGAACTGCTCTGTAAAATAGAAGTACAACTCCCATGACTGCATTGATGGTGTTAACTGCGAAGGTACCAGTTCAGTTAAATTGTGCACTTGTGTGAAATAAATACAATTAAAATTTATTGGATTATTTCATTTGAAGATATATTGTGTGAAAGTCAAAACTGGTGCACTAAAATGGATATTCTGTGATTGTGAAAGTTTGGGTACATGTTCTTAATGTTTTGAGGCTGGATACTGATTAAATATATGTGACTTTATACTGCTCTCATATTCTTTCTGCCCATAGTACATGTATAGAAAGAGGAGATGCTTTTGTTTCTTATCGGTTTATCTGTAATCTTCCAGTTCATATCTGATTAAAAATAGGAAGAGGAAATAACCATACATAATCTCAGTGACCTTACAAACGTGTGTAACCACATTTATTCTATCAGTCGCAGCACTTGCTAGATCCAATTTACTGCCAATTTCACTATTTGCTTTGCAGTAACAATATTAAAATTGATCAGGTCTAAACCTAGGAAGGACAGAAAGCAAAGTACTGCACAGAGGTGACACAGTCTTCCCATTAACCATTTTATAATCCAGAGTTCTTGCATTTTCTTTCCACAGTGGTGGAAATTTAGCCTATTTAGGAAAAGCTGTGCTTGACTTTTAAGGTGCTTGCTCATTTTTCAGTCAGAAGAAGGTATGTTCCAACGTATGTGACTGCAGAGGACCATTTCTCCTACAAACAGCCCATCTAGCCAGTTGAACTTCACTACTGCCACAACCCAGCTGCCAATGGAGTTCTGCTCTTGTCTTTCACATTGAGTGTAAGAAAACTGGTAATGAGCCAGGTCTTGTAAATGTAGGCAGTGAAAGGATGCTGATTTATACCTGAAGGAGACATTAAACAATATAGGCTACTTAAAGTATTGTAATTGGAGCAATTGAATCAATATAAGATGGAAAAGGCTAGAGTATTAAGTCTGATTTCTCTGCAAGAAGCAGTTACTGCTTTCCGTTGGTCACAGGAGGAGGCTGAACTAGGCATCAATTGCTGACCATTTATATTTATGCTGAGGAGTAACCCTGTGAAGATTTCTTTAAATGAGTGTAAATAAGCTGGGCTAGTTTCAGTGCTTTCAGAGTTAAAACCATAGGGCTTGGGAATAAATGAATGCTGAGATGGCAGTAAATGTGTGCTGCAGCAGCTGGGTTTCTGCATGCAATTCCTGCCAGTATTTAGGGACTAGTGACTGACAGGCACTATGGAATCGGGTTGTCCTCCTACCAGCTCTGTAATCACAGTAAATGGAACCAACTTGGTTTATTTTACTGCTTCTGACACAGTATGCTCGTACCGTTTTGATTTCCCATAAAAGAAAATACAGACTTAGCAGGCCGAATGCTAAATATATGAAGTTCTCTGCAAAAAAGCAGAGGGAGCTGTGTTAATTATGATGTTGCCTTCCTTCACTGCCAAAAAATTGCTGATTTTGCTGGAAGTTGAAATGGTTGCAGCATTTCCTTGACTTCGTATTTCAGGAAATGTCTTGAAAACAGCAAAAAAGTTTGTGGCAGTTAGTAAGCTCAATAGGAGGAGCTGCATATATGCAGAGAATTTGAAGGTACTGAAAACACAGCAGCATCAGATTTTTACATTTCACCTAAGGGATAAGCCAGAACACTTTCTCTTAGTGGAAATTCCTTCTAAAGAGGAAAGATTTTTAATTATCTTGGATTTCAACTTGGCACGTTGCAGAATCTCTTTCATAAATAAATTCTTGAAATTTCTGATCAGACTGAATAGAGAGCAGCAGAGTACTGTCCAGCAGTTAAGGCATCATTACCCTTTATAAGGACTAGAAATAATGGATGTAAGTTGGAAGAGGGCAGATTCAGACTAGATATAAGAAAGAAATTCTTCACAGTGAGAGTAGTGAAACACTGAAACAGGTTGTCCAGAGAGGCTGTGGATGCCCCCTCTTGTGGAGGTGTTTAAGACAAGGCGCTGAGCAGCCTGATCTAGTGGGAGGTGTCCCTGCCTATGGCAGGGGGGTTGGAACTTGATGGTCTTTAAGGTCCCTTCCAGCCCAAACTATTCTATGATTCTATAAATACATATTGAACATAGATAGTTCTCATTGTTACGTTGATTCTCCGTTTTCTGTAAAGCACTGCTAGAAATTGAAGCCAAATTTGCCCAAAAGAATTGGAATGGAGGAGGCCAGTAGGAAGGTTTGTCACAAGCAGGAGTACCCTGTGCTTGAGCAGGTTTGAGGGATTTACAAAGATTTCAGGCAGTGTGAAGCCAATGCTGCCACCCCTCCCTTCTTCCAGTGAGTGGTCTCTGGCACTGATTTGTCTGATTCCCCTGAGAGACACCTTAAAAGTGCCTTGGAGGGGTGGACTAATACTACTTATGACTTTTTAATATGGATATATATAGTCAAGTAATTCTGCTCTTTCAGGTTCACCAGTAGTACATCTAACCAGGAGGACTGTAAAACCCACTTTATGTTTAGTGTAAAATAGCCTGTAATGTTATTGCATTTGTGTAATCCTGTCTTGTGGCCATTATTAAAGAAAATGCCTTTCTGAAGATGAATTTAAATAGCTGACTACCATGCAAGCACCAATTCCATAAGTGCTTGCAGAAGCGGTCCATCCTGTCTTGGGCCAAGGGGAGGAGGCAGCACTCTCACAGCAGCTCTGGCGAACTTGGAAGCTGGGCAAGGAAATTCTGATTGCCTCATCTTGTATCTAGAAACAAGAGCTATGCAGTAATTGGCCCCTAAACTTTTTGCAATTGTTATTTTAGGATTTTTCAGTTAGCAACAAAGAACATGAAATTTTCTGTTCTTTGCTTCTTCAGTTGCGGTGCAATTATGCTGCTCATGTGCTCATTATAATTTGTCTCCAGTAATCCTTGGGGACTCCAGAGAGCTGTTTCCATTAGCCTGTTAAGTTCAGGCTGTACCGACTATATCAAGCTGGTATTTCTCTTTAGAGAACTGCATTAGAATCAGAGTACATTTATTTTAAATCTCACACATGCTGCAGGACTTTGTGGAGCTGTTAAAAAGGTAATACTCTCTTTTCCATCTAAACAGATGTCACTTTGCTTGTTGTTTAGTTATGGGCTGCCATGAGCTGAGGGTGTGGAAGAGATTATTTCATCACTCCCTGAGCCAGGTCCTTTCTCAGCCAAGGAGCACCCCACCCCTTCTGGTACTGAGAGCTCCTGCAGCTCTAAATGCCCAGTCTTCCCATATAAATACAATTTGGCCTTAAATGATGGGAATGCCTGTTGGGTTCTCGCTGGCAAACTGCTCTGTGGAGCGTTGTTTCATGAAGTACCCCAAAAAGTTTGTTGTATGATTGAGAACAGCCTTCACCTTCAGGAGAAGCATGTAGTCTGAAGTGACTGAGGTCCCTGAGGCTCTCAGGTTGTGCTGTCTATGGCCATGTGAAGGCTACTTGGCAGGACCAGGAAAATTTTCACTTTCAGTCACCATAAGTCCTATAAAACAACTCAATGAACTCAATGCAATAAATGGAAATCAATTGACTCCCAGCATTTTTCTGGTTTAAATTCAATTCTTTACTGAGCAGTAAGAGATTCTTTGATTTACCGGCTGAAGATCTGCCCTGGCAGGGAGGGCTTGTTTTGTTCTCTTGGAGGTTTTTTTCATTGGTTTTTTTTTTTTTCTTGGTTTTGAGGTTTTTATTTTTGTTTTTGAAATGTAACTGCTGAGTGTTGTGAGAATTTCTCACTTGTTGCATGAGCGATCAAGGGATGTCAGAGGCTTCTATGGGAAGCAAATAACAAGTTGCTTTTTAGAGAATTAAGTTGAGAATCACCTGAAATGATTTGACGGTAGGATTCTTTGCTTGCAGTTACAGGGGGTGGTAATAAACAGGGTGGTTCTGAGACCTGCCCTGACTGCTTGAGCTGGGCAGGCATTTGGGACTCATTCCCCTCTCGACATACCATCTATGTCAAGGTGATGGGCTGAGCAAAAGGAACTCAGCTGGATGCTTCCCACAGCCAGGCTTGGCCCTCTGTGAGCCATGACCAAGCTCTGAAAGCACCTCTGTGCTCCTGCACAGGCCCTTTTTGTCTAGAGACTGTCCTGAGATGTCCGGGACTTGCTAAGGGATCACCTTGCAAGGCTATGCGTACTCCACCACGCAGCTCTGGCCATGGAGCTGCAGCTGCACACAGGGCACTCTTTTAGCAGCTATGTGACAGTCACCTCATTCTTTCAGCAAACATAGGAATCAGAACAAAAACTCCAAGGTATATTTGTGGAAGAATTCCCTTTTTGTGCTTCAAAAAAATAAAAAATTTAGCAGTGAACATAGTTATTCTATCAAAAAGTATTCTGTACCAAAGGAAACCTTTTTAGTCTCTGGATTTCTGCTAGTACTAGGAGGTATTTGTTTTCATTGGTCTGTTCAAAGTTTGTACTTCCAACACTTAGTGATGTACCAGGTCTTAAAATCACAAAATCCTTATTGCCCTCTTGCCTTCTTTGCTATCACATCAGGGTGGTTATGGATCTGCCTCCATTTCAAGGGACAGTTTCATGTCTCTCTCTGCTCCATGTATCAACTAAGGAAGGGTCTTTAGAAACAGATGAGAATGAAGGGTGAGGTGTAATTGTCAGGCTGGTTTATTGGAGGATACAGCAGTGAGTTAATATTTTATAGGCTCCATGGCCTCAGTATAGAAGTTAAGTTCTTTAACTAGGGATATAAACCTGTCATTGCTCAGCATTTTATCCTTTGGGTATATCCTTTGTAGTGCCTTTTCTTGCCCTCTAGTAGAATTGAAAGGCAAATATAGAAAATGTCACAGCTTTAGAAAAATTGTCACCTTAATATTCCTGGGCATCTTGCATTTTGCATTCAGTAAGTCTGGAAGAAAGTATTTTATTTTTCTTTTTTTTTTTACTAGGATTTTGTTGATGTCTTCCTGATAATCATAGTGAGTTTTTAAAAAAATACTAAATCTCATATCTGTCTTATTGTTTGAAAAAGACATTACATCTTAGATGCTGATAAGAACATAAGAATTTAGTCTTTACAGCTTGTGTATGAGCTGTAGGTTTGCTCCAGAGCTAGAACATGGGCAGAGCCCAAGGAAACATGTCAGAGCTGAGCCACTGGCTTGTGTCTGGCTCCTGGGGCTCCTCCTGGCAACAGCTGGCATTTTGGCTATTGCTCCATAGAGACAGTTAAGAGTAACATTAGTGCATGAGTGTACTTTTGATTAGTCAGCCATACTACCCAGGAGAAATGGCACATGAGCAATCATTTCTCCTCCAGATTTTCCCACATTTCTCCCACTTAACACATAATTTGTAGTGCTGTGCTATATCTACCTCCCTGGTTTTGCAGGAACTTGATAGTTATGACCATAGTCCCTTGCATATGTATTTGAGTAAATAAGATAGAGGTTTTAGGAGGTATGTATCTGATAGACTAATTGTTTAAAACTTCAAGATGTATTGAGACCTACTTGAGTCCTTGATTAATTCTTTTTTAGGAAGCTTCTTCATGTGGAAAAAGTCCCTCTGTGAGCTTTTTCTAATGGCAGCTTTCTTAAAAACCTAAGACCTGCAAAAAAAGCCCCACTGTCATTTGTTAGCTCTAAGTGAGCTCTTATGCTCCTTCAGATGGAGCAATTCAGAGCTGTGCACACATACTATTTTACAGGTTGTCTCAGTTGTTTTTCATTTGGTGTTACTCTTCTTGCATAGCACACTACACATTTTCAATGATTCAGATTCCCCACATTTCCAAAATAGCTTCTCAGCTGACACAATCTCACTGTGTATTGTCATGCAGTTTGGTTCTCCAGGATGGAGACTATGAAGAGATATTTCCTCAAAAAAGGAAGCTTCTAGTGTTGGTGTCCACTTATCAGCAGTGTCCTCAGGACCCTCTGCTCAGAGCTGTCCTGCATAGGAGGGGCATGCTCCATGTGAGAGACAGTTCTTGCCCTGAAGAGTTTGGGAAACAGCTGGAGAAGGCTTGTGGTTGGAGATGGTAATGGAGGAATGCAGGACTAGAAGTAATGGATGCAACTTGGACTAGGAGATATTCAGGCAGGATCGGAGAAAGAGATCCCTTAAGGTGAGGGTGGTGAGACACTGTAACAAGTTACCCAGAGAGGTTGTGGATTTCCTCTCTCTGGTGTTTAAAGCCAGGCTGGACCAAGGCACTGGTGCAGTGGGATGTGTCCCTGCCCACGGCAGGGGGGTTGGAACTGGAAGATCTTTAAGGTCTCTTCCTACCCAAATCATTCTATAATTCTGTACTTGTATCATATTTGCTGTCTGCGTATCTTCTCTGCCTGTGCTGGCACGGTTGGGCCTTTGTGATCTCCATTGCTCATTGGGATCAAGCAGTGTTGGCAGCTGGATAACTAGACAGTCCTCCAGTACAGTGTCACATATTTGATGTATTTTTTCCGCTCATCACATTGAGCGACAGTACAGACTGCAATAATTCACTGATAGCCATGAGCTGCTTGGTCCTGATTTGTATGTCATTGAGTAACCAGTGTGGTTCACTTGACAAATCATTCCCTGCTGCAGATGAACAATCAGGACAGCAGGGACTGCTGGCTTTTGCTTAGTAGTTTCTAAATTAATAGTGTCATCTGAGTGCAGCAATTGTATCTCTTATTATAGAAACATACATTTGCTCTACTGGTGGCTAAAATCAGCTGTGGACCATATGGGTGGCGTCTAAGCTCTTTTGGATTTGCTAAAGCATCTCTTAATGATCGTGTACTCGGATGTCTGGCATCACAATGTCTATTATTTGACCTATAAAAATCAGTAAAACACAACTATCAGCTGCCAGAACTGTCAGAAAGACCTCACAGCTTATCTAAATTTAATGTTGGTGCACATTCTCGTTCTTCTTCATATGGACTTTGCAGGCTGGTTGTGAAGCCCCTCTTATGTAAAAGGAGCTGTAAGCTCAAATGAGATGTCATATATTTTTTTTCTAGAAAGAGTATGTTGGTTATAGGAGTCCTGTTTTGATATTTATATAGGATGTCTTAATTGTTAAGTCTTTTGCTGACACCTTTCCAAAGCAGTCCGGGAAGACATTTTAGTGGTTTTTTTGGTGGAAATTATTTATTGCTTAGGCTATAACGGAAATGTCCTGTTCTTCAGTGGAGATGTGTGCTGTGGGGTGTTTGGGATAAAAGATGCTGTATAAGCATTAGACATTCACTACATTTTTTTCAAAGTTAGCCACAGACTGCAGCAAGAACTCAGATAAATCATTCTTGTTTTCTCCTTTTGAATTTGCTGAATCTGCAAGTTGACTTTGTTGACTCCTATTTGCTTTAGATGAGCTGAGTCTTCCCATGGAAAATGCCTCCTATTTCTCTTATAGCTCTGGACAACTGTCATATGTATTTTGTCATTAACTTTTGAATTCTCACAATACAGTTGATCAACCCAGTTAAGTATGTGCCACTTAATGGTTGTTTTACTTACATAGACCTGTGCTACTAAATTCATGTGTCTCAGGACTTATTCTTGTGTCTGTGTCCAGTGGAGTTTGGTGCTGCCTGAAGGAAATACCTTCTGAGTGGAATTGAGCTGCTGGAAAACCAGTATGAACTGATGGCCAAGCTGAGCTGCCACTGGTCTGAGCTTCACAGAGCTGATCCTGTAACCAGCTCTCATGTAGCTCTAAAGTATTTGTTTTATTTGCTATTTTATGTGCATGTTTGCTTTAGTGGGAGGAGTGTCAGCTGCATGATAATTACAGCTCTCCTCACTTCTGAATTAAAAAACTGGCACCAAAAAGCCTTGGGCTACCTTGGAGCGCAGGCTGTGTCAGCAGCCATGAGTCACCATGAATTGCAGGAAAATGCGATGAAGCAAATGTGATGACTTTTCCTTTTGTTCCTTATCTTTTTTTGAATATGCATCAGGAATTAACTCTCTGTGCCTTAGCACCTAAAATTTCATTGGGTCATGAAAACTTTCCAATCACAAACCTCTTCATTCTTGGTTGTTGCTGGGGTAATACGACATCAGCAGCTCCATTGCCATTGCAAAACAGAATAATTTTTTTACATTTTAACTCTAGTTTCCTTCTAACAGGATCAGCAAAGAGGATGTCTGTCAAGGATTTTTCCTTGCATCTTCTCCTTTGCTTGTTTTGTAGTAAACCGGTCTCTTTAGGAGCAAGGTTGAAAGTTTATGAGCTCACAGAGAAAACAAACAGGTTTTTTCCAAGGTTTGTTTAAAAAGCTGTTTGGTACATAAGTCTGTTTGAAAAAGCACCAGGAAATGTGTAATATGTAAATGATATGTAAAACATAAATATATATTTTGTCAGCATAATAATGGCATCTACTCTTTTTACTTCGGCCTGCAGTGTATGTAGCATATATCAATTTCATACTTTCCATTTTTCTGTGTGTCCTCATAAGGCTTGTAATGCTACTGGAAAAGCAGGAGGAAGGTCTCTGGTGTCAATAGGACCCCATTTGAGAGTAATAATTCAAGAGAGGTTGGGGCTATGGTGTTGGAGATGGATGATGAAAGAAAGGCAGAAAGTTGTGAAAACACTCTGTGCACTTCCCCGTCCTGTGTCCTCGTGGAAAGTCCTTAAGAGCAGAACAGGCATCAGCTTGTAGGGAATCAAAAGTTTGATGGAAATGTCTGTGAAAAAAGCAGAGATTTAATTTTTGTTCTCTGTGATTACATAAACCAGATTTCAGAGGGATAGAAAGTTTTTTGGATTAGATTAGTTTCATCCTGGCTATGAGTTGCTTGGTTAACTCTTATTTTACACTTATGGAAATATTTACATTAGGTAACATAAGCAGTCTGTGCATTTTTGAATGCCTCTTTCTTTCTGAGACCACCATCATATATGTAGGAAGGAGACTGATTAATACAGCTTTAGTAAAGATTATGTACCCTAACACTGAGATCCTGTTACTGTGCGAGGAGTGCAACCTCAGAGCATTTCCCACGTAATACAAAGAAAGCCGTATTTTTTTGGCCACTGCAAACTGCCATACCCTCTGCTAAGGGGTAATAAATGTGTGGTGGATCTGGTAAATCCTTTGGTGCTGTAGCCAGCTGGCTTTACAACACTGTGAGCCACCAGTCTTGCTAATCAATTTTGGTTTAGGACACAACTTTTCCAGTGACTTCTATTTGATTTAGCTCCCACTACCTTCACACCCATGACATGGCCACAGTGATTGTGGTTGTGATACCAAATCTGTTCTTCGTGTCATCTGGGTGGACTCTGTCCTGGACCAGCAGAGCCTGCAAATTCATGTGGCCTGTAGCCTAGTAGGTGGAGGCTGTATTTCTCCAGTGGGTGTCTCCAAGGTGCACTGCAGCATATGGCCTGTGTATTTTGAAAGCCCTTTACAGAGCCAGGATTCCCATCCTTGTTTCAGCTTCAGGCCTTTGACAACAGTGGTGTCCTGGGGAGATGACTGTTAAATTTCAAATCCATTACTTCATTTATACCCAATTGATTGTGATTTGGCTAGTAAACATTTAGCTCTAAACTGCTAAAGTTATTATTAAATTATTTTATCTAGAGTTCTGGAAAGAATAGTACAAGGAGAAGAAAGCAAAGTCTTGATGGCCAATTTGCTGGGCCAATCTAAGAAAGAAGAGGTAAGATTTGGAGTTCAGGGATTATTAGGGGGAAACCTAGAAGTTTTCTTTGATGGCTTTCATTCCTGATAAAGGGCTGGCAGCTTTTTTTGAGCCCAGTGTGGTTTTGTATAATCCTTCTTTCAAGCAGGAGTGTTAACTCCTGATGGGCTCCTGAGCCATGCTGTCTCTGAGGCTTTCTTGTTGATGCAGCTCCATCAGTCCAGCACTGCAAGGGGCAGCTTAATGTTGGTGGATTCAGTGTAAGAGCAGATGGGATGGGGAACTGGTGCAATTATCCTTTGCTTTGGTTTTCTGGTGCTCAGCTGAAGTTGTATTACAGCTTTAAGGCTGAAAAGCTTCTCTAGATTTCATCTGCTTTCACCAGTGTGCCAGAGGATGAGGAAGCCTGACTCATCTTGACAGCACTTCACAGAATTCAGCTGCTGTCGTAACTGTGAGCAGAACCTGACCCATGGCTATTTTTATGTTCTCTTATCTATTTAGAAAGGAGTCTCTTGTTCTTTGTCTGACAGGTCTGAAATGCTGCAGAGGTCGGAACCTGAGCAAGGGCAGCAATCAGACAAAAGGTGAACTATTGAATGCCAAAGCAGAAGCTGAGAGAAGTCACCAGATTAAAAGACAGCACAGAGGGCATTGTATCAGCCATAGATGGCAGTTGGCAGGAAGAATGCCCAACAGCAAGGTTCCAGATTGAGTTAGAAATGATAGTGTGAAAGAGACCAAGGGCTAAGTAAGTGTTAAATAGACTTAATCCAGTGTTAATTTTTAAACTGTCTGTATCTTTTGTAGAATAATCTTAATATTTATGGAACTCATCATTCTTTGCCATTGTTTATACCGTGGACATCCTGATGTGTATATTTAACTTGCTATGTTTACTTGTATTATATTTTACAAAAGGGCTTGCTTTATATTTTCCTTCCTTCTTTGCCTGATTTTGTGAAATACTGGAGATCTGGGCCCATATTTCACATCTCAGAAAGCTAACTGCTTTCACAGCCATATGTCCTGATGTCACAATCTGTACTTGCTTGATTGAAACTTGCACTTCATTGAAAGTTCTTTTTTGCCCTGGAACTTCTTTTTCTGAGTCATGCATTACTCTTGCTTTTATACATTTTACCATTAAATCTTCTTGACCTTTTCTGTATTATCAGAAACTAAAATCTTCAGCCTCTAGCAATTGCTCTGATCTTTAGTCAATTTTTCATAAATATATAAATAATAAGAATGTGCCATGCACTTGAGATTGTACCATCATCTGCTTGAGAGGTAGGGTGAATAGTTTATTAACTCACTTTGTGACCAAGAATTGAACTCTGAACAAAGGGAGATTGCACCTTGTTTTCAGAATTCCTGGGAAAATTTCCCCCTTGAAAGAAGTACTCCTAGACAAAGTGTGACATGGGATTTTCTACATCTGGAAAATTGTTGTTTCAGCCTTGGTTTTTCAGTGTTCATTTTGCTTCATATTCTTTATAATGAAAAGTGACAGTTGTTTTACATAGTGGAAAATCTTGCATGATTGGTCTCAGCAAAGTATCTGCAGGAGGAAATTAAGATTACGCTACCCACGCATTAATGATGAAGTTCCTGTGGCTTTTTAATGATGTTTTGCCCTAAATACAAAGACACTGTGTTGGTGAATAATATCATTACAGTAAATCCTAATGATCATGATCAGATCGTATTTGTATTAATAAGATCTGTAATTAAAAACTACTGCTTTGTAATAGCAATTAAAACATTCTGTAAGTAATTACTTGCCACTTCTTAAAGACGTTTTTTGTGGTTAATGAATGTTAAACTGACAGTCAAGAGGATTGGTGTTAAATGATTTCCTGCAGATACTTGTCAATGATTTTTTTTGTGCCTGGTAGCTGCCTCACAGTCAGTATGCTTGGCTCTGCCCTTTCTACTCACTGAGCTGTATCTGCATTTTTACAGGTATGCTATTTCCTTGCTCAGACTCAACTTCTATCATGCATGGGTTTTGTCTGGTGTTGGATAATCTGCCTTTCACAATTCTCTCCACTATTTTATCACAGCAATAGCTGCTTATAGTTTAGCGAACAGTCTGTGGTTGGCATCTTTGAAGAGACCAAGGGCTCAATAATATTGCTGGATCACCTAGAGAAGTGTGGTTTGTTCAGATGAGAGCAAGACAGCTGATGTTGTGTGATAAAGCACTGTGCACATACAGCAATCTTGATACTGGCTTTTGGAGCTTTGATGGCTGTAGATTGTAGCTCATGGTCTAGAATTGCTCTAACTTCAATCTCTGGCCCACTGATGAGGACTATCACTTACTTTTGGAGCAGGACCATGCTGTGACATACTTGCTCTGTGTGTGGACGATGTGGCTTGCTGACCTCTCTATTTACTTTGAGATAGTTGCTGCCAGATTTTCACCTTTATCTGTAAAATCAGCATGAGGTAATACTTATATTTGTGAACTTATTTACTCTTATGTACTCTACAGACAGAGGAATTTTTATTTATAGTTGTTGTGTAATGTTGTAATTTTTATTCCTCTCTCCATGGACAATTGATGTCAGACAAGATGAATAGGAAGGTTTTCAACCACTACTCCCATCTTGCTACAACATTCTGTGAATCCATGGGGATTTCAGGCAGAATAGCGTGCATTTATTCACAAACAGGAAAGAAAAAAGTAATTTAAGTATCTCTCCACTTACTCTAATAACTTCTCCAAAATCATAACAAAGTGCTTGTTTACTGGAGGCAGCCCAGCTCATGCATTGGGCCAAAGAGTTAAGGATGATAATAATCTTGTTGCTTTTTCCAGCATGTTCATGATCTTAGAGATTTCAGCACAAAGAGAAAATGTTGCCTAATAGATTGCTATATCTACTCTCTTTGAATTTCCTTGAGCAATTCAAAGAGCCAGTAATAGGCCATGTACATTTGAACAGTCAATCAAAATCTTTACTGGCAGAGGAATATGAAATTTATGTGAGCATAAACTGAGTATCTGGGCCATAAGACAGGGCCTAATGTTTTTTCTTCTTGATGAATGTTTTTGCTATTACAAGGGACACAACATGCATTAGACTAAGTGAAGATGACAGTTCATTCTCAGCTTTCATCACACACAAAATGCATCTCTTCACATCAGTATTTACAGCCAGCTTCTGCTTGCATCAAATTTCTTCAAATCTGCCCAGCTAACTTAATTTGATGCTAATAAGGAATAATAAAGGGCAACAATTTCATATCTGCTTACAATAATCAGTGATCCTGCCTTTAAAAATGACAGGAATCTAGAGCTTCTTTTCCTGGAGGAGCCTCCTGTATCACTAGTGGCCATCTCTGATGCCGCTGTGCTGGGAATGGCAATGTGGTACCTGCTGGGAAAGCTCATCTCCGGTTATTTGTTTCTTTTGTGGCAGAGGCTTTTTTTTTTCCTCCTTCCTGTTTGCTGTTGAGCTTGTTGCTGGGCTCCATTGATATTCCAGCCAGCACAGTCCTGAGTAAACATTTCTGTGCCATCCTTATTGCCCAGTGTGGGGGTGGTGTGGAGGGAGGCAGAGGAAGCAAGTGTGGGGGAGCAGGTAAAACCCTCTATCTCAGCATCTTTCCCATGCTTTTTCTTAAACTCCTCTGGGTTCAAAAACTCCTTTGGGTTATGTATGACCTGTCACCATAAGGCGCTTGTCCAGGAAAGTGTTGAGATGTCGGTGGGTTTTACAGACTGCTTCCATGGGTAGTGGTCTCTGCCTGACAGATGTGTACAGTGACCTGAAATCTAGAAACTCACTGAATTTGCTTTTCTCATAACATCATTATGTAGCTTAGAGGCAATAGGTAATCAGAAAAAGTAGGATGATTATAGTCTCTTTTCCTGGATGTGTGAAAAGCACCAACCGGTTGTCCAAAGCCTGCAGACTGACAGTACTTTATCTGAACCCCTCACAAAAGGTACCCAGTGTGTGTATGTCTCTTGTTGGTATTGCTTTGTGTAGGGCTCTTGGTATATATCCATCCTTACGAACTTGAGTTAGGAACTGTTAGCTTCAAATCTGTAGTATCAACAGTTCCTTTAGGCTGTTTCCTGGCTGTGCTCTCATCTTGGCAGTTTATGCACTGCAGATAAAATTTTTAGAGAGAGAGAGTTTCTTCATTTCAAACCCTTGGAATATTGCTCTAGTCAAGCATTATTACTCTATTGGTAAATATATAACATTACACCTGCCAAGTGTCAATTTGTTTGATATTTGGCTTAGCTGGCATAGTAAAAATACTAATGGGGAATACGCATTCTGGAAGATATACATAGCATGGTGGATGCTCTTATCATCAAGCTGTCTCTGCTAACGAGACTCTCTTCCAACAATCAGAAAATTCTCCAAAAAAAGGAGGTTTTTTTCTATGAAGTTTATTGCAGTAGTATGTATGTGAAGGTAGCTTTGGATTACTAAGTATACTCCTGAAAGAGAACTCTCCTGTGTATTGTGACCACTGTAGAAGAGCCATCACAGCTTTAGATACACTTCTAAGAAGTTGGTGAAGTTCGTGCTAATGGAGTTTACCAAGTGATTGACGCTGCTTGTGGATGAGGTCTGAGAGAGCAGGTTGTGCAGGGCTGCTCATGCACACATATAATCCTCTGCCAACAATTGAGCAACCAAAAGACTTAGTAACACAGCCTGAGGCTGCGATGTTGATCAGATACATTATTAGCTCTTATTTATGGTTTCCTCAAGGGCACATAGATCACTGGGAGAATAAAAGGGAGTATTTGGGGAAACATGCAAAGGGATACAAGTTGCCCACAGCCAGTATGGGACAGGGTTTCATGGCAAACATCCAAATTGTAACTTTAGTTCATTGAATATATAGGAATGGCAAATGCCACAGAAGAGGGGTGTTAAAATGGCTGCTATATGTAAGTACATATTATTATAAATGTGTGAGGAGCAATGTGTCTTACAATAATAGAAATTTTAGAAATTTAGTAATCAATGCTCAATGTTGAGAATAGATCTCAACATTAATACTATGGATTCTGTAGGGTTTATGTGGAAGACAATTTTGACCATGTAAGACAGATCAGAATCATGACTGAGGTCTGAATATAAATTCTGAAACTGCTCTAGAGTTAAGAAAGGCTTCCAGAGAGGGACTGGAGAGGTTTCCAAGACAGGGCCTGAAGAATGGTGTTGCTTTGCCATTGTACAGTACTGTCTGCTTGAGTCTGTCCCTGCAAAGGCACTGAGGTCACTGTCATTAAAGTGAATAGCCATATTGCACAGGTTTGTTACATGCAGGAAGT
The DNA here is from genome assembly GCA_013400935.1 of Turnix velox. Classification (NCBI taxonomy): domain Eukaryota; kingdom Metazoa; phylum Chordata; class Aves; order Charadriiformes; family Turnicidae; genus Turnix; species Turnix velox. Next base: position 264,809 of record VZTY01025081.1, on the reverse strand, counting down.
CATTGAACTGTTTGTCCACCAAGATTGTAATAGCATAATAGGACTTGAGTTTCTCCATGCTTTCACAAGAAGGTGCTGTTCTTCCTTATGAACCCAGGGTAAAGTTTATTTTAGATCACATGAGAAAACTGCTGATGGCAAATAAACCTTTGGCATAGTTTTGAGGCCCGTGGTTACCCTTAGTAAGAAGTATTTTTGTGATGCGCTGACATACTGGTTAGTACAATGGAGTGTATTGTCATCTGAGTTTTCTGGGTAGTGACCAGCTAAGTAAATGTTTTGCTGTGCTGTTTATCTAGTTTCATTGAGGCTGTGTCTATGCTGGGATATGATCATTGATTCTGTGTGGAGTGGTTCCTTGTTTCTGACAATTGTAAATGGAGAGTTATGGAAATATGACCATTGCTAAATGCAGTGTAATTACAAACCATTGTTTTGACAGCACCGTGTTTAACAGCGTGAGTGTGGCTGACTGAAGTACAGTCTGGTGTTTGGCTTGAGTGTACTCAGCATGCTTAGAGTGCTACAGAAAAAGGTTTCAGTCTGCAAAATGAATACCTGTTTGAGTAAGGGTGGAGGACACTTTTCCTGCTTCTACTGATGCATATATCTGTCATGGTCTTCACTGGAGCTAATAAATTGACAAATTTTTGAACTTAAGGTGCTGGTATATATGTGTGAAGCTCTAGAAATCATGCTAGTTTATATGAGCAGAAAATTTGACTACTGGGAGCAAACCAAATGTGGTTTTGATGAGAGAGAGAATTTCCCTGTTTCCCTGTCCAAGTCTGCTGTGACAAATTACTCTGCTTGCAGCTGATCATGGTTTTACCATCACAGCAGGGACAGCTGAGACAGAGTTGCACAGAAAGCTGTGGAGTGGCTCTATGGCATCAGGGTGGTGGTCTTGAGATAGCGCTTGGAGAAAGAAGAATAAGAGATAGATTCTTTCCACCTGTCATCTCTCTCTGTTTAGGTGAATGGATAGGGGAGAGAAGAGTTGGTTAGAAATAATCTGGCCTTCATGAGTAGGAGTTTATCACCAGCTAGAAGCTTCAGTGAGTCTGTATTATAAGGAAATGTCTGTCCATCCCTCTCTAGTGTCCAGAAGCTGTACTCTGCACTTGCATAAATGAGCCTGTTTGACTCACTTTGATTAATGGGTATGGGATAATAAATTTTGGCCCCATGATACCAAGCTTTGTGTTGCTACATGTTCAGCACTGGAAAACTGTTGTTCATCTGCAGTCATCTTCCAGTAAGCACATACTGAAGTGTTTATATTTCAGTCTCTCCCAAAATGAGAGGAACTGTGGAGGCCTTTTGTTCCTGTGTATTTAGTTCAAAGACTTCTTGTCGTGTTGGGCAGGTGAAAAAAGATGAGAATGAATCTGTCTCTTTTAGTGCTGCTCATATTAACAGGCTTTGCTCTTCATGCTTGTCGTATTGTAATTCTGATTTAACAACGTTTATCAGTAGAAGATCACTGCAGGGTCTTTAATGATTATAGTTGTTCAAGCTGATAGTCTGAGACTATTAAATAAGCTCCAATTACTTTTCTTTTATTTGTGTTGTTTTTTCCCTCGAAGTAACAAAATGTAATCCTCAAGTTCATTATTATTCTTTGCATTGTATTCATCTAAATGGATTTTCTACCTAATTAAGGCTGAGTACATTTGTGCTAAACTGACCATATTTTACAAGGATGTTTTCATTTGTGTGTGAGGGAGTCTTTGGTTTCTACCATCCATATTTTAATTATGTTTAATTTCAATAGTTGCCAGAGATCCTATTGTGTGTCTCAGTAATTCACCCTGGGTTTCTTGAGATTGTTTAGATTGGAGTTGGAATAGGCCTCTAGATGAATTTAGTTGGAATCTAGTTAATCATAAGTCACCAGGAAGCAATTTCAAGTGTTTACTGCTGCTTTGAAAGATATAAAGTGGATATTAGCTGAATTTTGGATGAAAGAAGCAGAGATGAAAGCAAAGGAATTTGGTTCAGATTAGACGTGTTGTTTTTTATGGGGTGGGTCACTGAGAGCAAAAGTTGGGGGGGGAAAAAGATGAACAGGTCTGATACAGGGCTGGTATTCATTGTGGTTATGGTCTTATTCTGAGTATTGAAAGGATTCAAGCCTTACTTTATACTTGTGTTAGTCATTTATAATCTCTCTGGAGCACCTTTTTCAAATAATGAAGCAGTACAATTTATTGATAATGAAAAACACGAAACATCACATTGTCATTTAGAATGAAATTAGAATTTTCATTTAGAATGAAATTCATTTAGAATGACTATCAGGAAAAACAACTATGTAGACACACCACTCTTGATCATGTCTGCTCAGTGGCAGTGTGTTCTGAGGAACACAAAAGACCTTGAGTGCACAGCAACAACCAAAGACTTTCATATTCTATTGACACTGTTCTCATCCCAAATCAAAACATAGCCCCACACCAAACTACTGCTGGAACTATGACAGTGATGTACAAGCCTAGGGCCCATCTCCATGCAGATACAGGTGCTGTGCTGTGCCATCCCCTAGGTCAAGCCTTCTCAGGAAGGGGTAGCCCTTTATCTATTAAGCAGGTGTGGGGTACTTGTACCTGCTGCCACTCCCCAGAACTTTGTATCTTTTCAAATAGTGTTTGAGGGTCCCGTTCAAGGACTGCATAGTAATAGACATTAATGTGAAAACTCACCTGAATTACCTTTCTCTTGAGAATTGAGTTTTGTAAGCTCTTTCCTGTCTGACCTCTTAGTTGGAGGGATTATAAGATCCATCTTCTTCTGGGAAGAAGCTGTTGAAAAATAAACTTCCAGGTTTTTCCTAAGCTTCCTCAGAAGCTGGATTTTGCACTAGCAAGCCAGTCCTTCCTCCTTCATCCGCTTCCTGGTTTTGTGGTGAATTCTGTATAAAGATGTGGTTAAGCTGAAATGCATCCAGGAAGCTTAATAACACTGGTAAATGTTCAGGAAAGTTGCTCAAAGTGAACTCAGTCTTTTGAGGATTTGTTCTCCTGGGAATGGAGCAATATGTCATCTCAAGCAGGGGTGGGTTTCCTGGGCTGTGCTGAGGCAGAGCTCACTGCACTGCAAACCAGAGTCCAAAGCCATTAAGAAAAATGTGTGGGTACATACCCTGTGTGCTCATGTATGTACATGTGAGCAACAAAGCCTGCCCAGACTCAGTGCTGATGTTGCTCTTGGTGAATTTGACAGGGAGGAACCTTTGCCAAGAGAAGGGCTGTCTGTGTTAGTCTGGAGTCTGAATGAGCTCAAACATCATTTGGAAAGGAACAGGATGCTTAAAGAGGGGACAGTTACAGCTTATAAATCCAGTTCTGTTACAGATGGAATATATTTGACTAACCTGTGATGTCTTCCAGTCCTCCTGTTTAAGTACTGATTTTCACAAGTTTAAATTAGCAAAACCCAAAGTTGTCAGTTTGTGAGATGCCGTGGATATGTGCTTTCACAGCTCCCTCTAGCAGCATTCTGAACTTTTTAATAGCCAGATGAATATTTGGAATTACTGTTAAGACAATATAGCTGTTCATGCAGTTACTCTGTTAAACTGGAACAAATGTGAAAATCTGTTAGGACTCTCGAGGGGTGCAATATTGTGTTACTCCCTAATCTAAATCACTTACAAAGTCACGTGTTGTTAAGAAACAGAAAAACTGTTTTGAGGAAAGCAGCCAAAGTTTTAAAATTGTTTTCATTCTATTTTAAATCAAAACATTTTTCCTTAATGCACAAATCCTCTTCATGCAAGAGGGGGAAAAAAGCAGCTTCTCTTAATGATATTTTTGCGATGCTATTTCTAGTCTTTAGGAACAGTTTGTTAAAGTTGATACTCTCAAATACTGCCAAAAAGCAGCAAAAAACCCACCACAAAAAATAATGTTAACATCTTTGGAAAGGAAGGGAAAAATAATCCTCCAAGCAATCGCTTCCTAATGCAGATGTTCCAGTACATGGTCCCCAGTGTCTGCACTTTGTGGTGGTCCATCTGTTCCTCTGCAGCCTTGAAATACAAGTGTAGCATTAATTCAGTCCTGCAGTGACTGTATTTGTTAGTGCTGAATCCTGAAGGACTCTTGAGTTTTCAGAATCCCCTTTTAATCCAAATGATCACTTTTTCTCTTGATATTTTCACATGACAGAAAGGACTGTATTTACTGGCTTGCAAGTTCATACATAGTCAGTAACTTTGTTTCAACCTCTTATATGGCTCTCTTCAATTCCAGGCATAAGGTAATTTCGTGTATTTCTCACTAAATGTTTCTCACAAGTGTTCAGCCACTGATAATTGAAATACAGTGTATTTATTACAGTGAAAGGGAAAAGCATATGGAAAAAATCTAACTGCATTAACATCTGCTGCCTTTTCTCCATCTGCTCTCTTTGGCTGTGCTTTTGTCCACCTGCCAAAAGTATTAGTGTTCCCAGGGTCTCATGTCTTCAAGTAAAGTTCACAATTTATTTTGGTGGCACAGCAGGATGTCTGTCTTCACCTGCATGGCATCTTCAAGCAAAGCAGAGGCTGTTTTGTATGCTGAAAGATTAGGACACAGTAAAATGATTGTCAGCAGGGTGAGTGCTGTATCCAGGCCCGATTCCTGCCCTATCTAGGAGATCACTTTCCTTGACCCAGTAGCCTTCTGAGCCATTGAAATGAGTGTCTGAATAATGTTGAAATCTGTGAAATGTCCAAAGCTCCTGCAAAGCCAGCAGCATCAGTCCCATGTGTTCAATTGGTTTGTTTGCTCTGACAGGTTTAGATCATCTCTCCCCTGCCACTTTCTCCTGCCTTGTTCAGTAGTTCTTTGCTCTTTTTTCTTTCCATTCCTAATTGCTTCTTATCTATTATCATTCTGGTAGTGACCACCTTTCTGTCTGCATCCAGCAGAATAGTCAGTGTTTGGACAATTCCAGGCAAAAGTTCTGTAGTTTTACATTGAAGTGATGGAGAAAGGTGGTTTTCTTTGAGCAAAGCTGGTTCCTGTGACAGCACTAGGGAATCAGGTGTGGGCTGAACTGAGGGCCGTGTCCTTGGTTTGGCAGCCTGCAGCTGCCTGTGGAATGGGTGGTCTGAAAAAGTTTCTCTGGCTGTGTGCCAAGGGAAATGGGTGCCCAGCTGTTTCAAAAAATTGGATGAAATCACATTTTTGAGCCCACTGAAGCATGAGGAGTACTTATAATTTCTGCTTTTCTTCTGAAGACCATAATGTTATGCTCGTAGGTTTTGATTTCAACTAAGAAACGGCCCTCAAATAGCAGAGGTTAGAGCAGAAGGCATGCCATTCTGTGACTCCTTTGACAATTGAAAGGTATCACTATTGTATAAATAACATGCATTGTGATAATGTGTCACAGAACTGTAATTAATATTGAACAGATTTTCTTCTCGTAGTGCTATTTAAATTTTTCTTGGTCATAGGAGAGGTGAAATAGATGGTCCTGTCGAAACTGGCCGGGGCTCTTTGGCTTGTGGTGGAGCTTTTGGAGCCTGCAGTGTCACAGCTCACTCAGTGAAAGGACAAGTGTCTGCACCAGCTCTGGGTGCTCATTTTGGCTCACTGTGAGACTTCCCAGTGATTGCTTATTTGCTATGTATTTTAACATGTAACAGGATATATTTTTCTTATAGTACAGGGGTTTGATGTATCCTTGGCCCTCAAGGCTAGCACATCCAGTACGTTCTATTTAGAGGAAGGACTGCGTGGGTTGTTGTCACTCAGTGTGTGCATATGCATATTTCTGATTGGTTTTGCTGTGATTTTGAGGTACCAGGCTTTGCCAGGGGAAGAACATGAAAGTATCTTCTCAGTACAAAAGACAGCAAATTGTTCCGTGCTGAGGAGAAAATCAGTTGTGTCAGATAAACTGGAGCTGTGAACATTTCCCATTCACGGTTTGATTGCACCTGGTCCATCCATCTGTGTAGTATTTACAGGACTTCCCTGATACAGAAATCATACAATGAATAACTTTGCTCGAGAAAGGAGCATTTTCATATTGTTGGAAGGTGCTGTGCTGTTCAATGGAACACCTTTCTCAGATAAAATGCAAGCTCTTTTTGTGTGCCTTTGTGAACTGATTAGGGTTTTCTTCAGCTTCCCCTATAGAGCTTGTACAAAGACAGGCATCTGGCAGCACTGTATTTCTGCAGGAGTGTGGTGGGTGATGCTGGAGCAGTGGCTGCTTTTGTGGTGCAGGCTCTTCCCCTTGGCTTTGGTGTCCCACAGTGGATCCATCAGTCAGGCACAGTCTGTGTACTCTTGCTGCTTACAGAGCCTTTGTGCATCAGACTGCTGATGTACATCCAAATTAGTTTATCTCTCTGAAAGCAATCTGCAATTGATCTGGTCTTTTTACAGCCTTATCTCTTGACCCTGGCTGTTGGCAGTGGCACCCTGTCCAGGGTTGGTTCCCAGCATATAGTCTTACAGCAGGATACCTCACAGCAGCTGTATTCTTTCACCTCCTGCCTTTAGCATGCAGGATACACAACCATACCTGAAAGATTATGTGAGAACTTTCCACTTGTATTTTCTAAACTGGGCAAACCCAAATGCACAGTTATGCTTGAAGGTACTTAGAGGCAAATATATATGACAGATGCGAATGTGTGGAGAGAGGCAGCCTGCAGGTCTGTAAACTACCTGGAGTCTGGTTGAGTCAACGTGTGTTGTACTTACAAAAGCCTTTGAGAGTGTTAACAGCCTGTCATTAAAATCCAGTCATCATTAGAGATGGCTGCAAAGTTTTCCCAAATTCTCTGTATTTGTGCTAGCTACAATGAGCAGCAGCTGCTGTTTGGTCTGTAGTAGGTGACAGCATCAGTTTTTTCCATGGTCTTCTCAGTAAATCGCCAAGGCTCAGGCTCTATCTCTACAGGCACCTCGGCTTTCTCTCCTCATACAGTTAAGGGGTTGAATTCAATCACGCTCCCAATACCTGAACCCCAGACTCAATCACTATAGATATTGTGGCTGATGTACCAAAGAGCATATGTTTTGTGTGTCAGATTTTACTAAAAAGGTGGAGTCTGGAGAAATAAAACGTGTGTGTTCAACAAGAAGAAGTGTTCAAACTCCATTGTTACTTCCAATAGAACTCAGCTCACAATTATATTCTTGCATTAGCGTTATTTTATTATTTTTAGCTCCAATGGCTATCTGTATGTAATTGCCAGTGATCTCATGGACACTTTTGGGTACAGACTGTTCTTTCCCAGTTTGGGAGTATTTGCTTGTTATTGCTGAATTGCAGGGTATGCACTTGCAGAAGAGGCCCCACAATCATTAAAACCCTTCCTGACAGGTCTCTCAGCATTGAGGGCTCAGCAGTTAACCTTTCCCTGTAACTTCTGAGGATCAGATGAAGTTAGGAATAAAAATTTCTGTTTCTGGAAATCCTTCTCTGAGGCCTGTGTTCTGTGAGAGATATACACAGTGTCACAATTGAGCTTTGAAATACGGTACTAGTCAGCAGTGAAAAGTCTTCAAAGGTTTCTTTCTTTATAAAGGCTGTAAACAGAGTTGACTTTAAAATGTAGGAAAAATATACTTTGACCTGATCCTGTGCTTCTCTGTGAGAGTGGGATGGCTCTCATTGTCATTGGGAGCAGGAGTGGGTCATGACTGAGCTAAAGACATGACTACGGAAAATGCACCATTTTGACTGTTAGTCCTCAAAGAGAGGCTGTGTCAACTTGAGGCTGATGGAAAGGTTGTGTAGGGTAACACAGAAAGGGAGTATTTGACCAGAAAGTAGTGGAAGCACAGTTGAAATACATGTTCTTGGGTGGTACATGTAATAGTTGTGACCTGTAATATTGGTTAATTTTTATAGGCTAGCCTCCTAGTGAGTTAGTTTTGGATAGAACCTCTTCTGATTTATATCTCTTTTAAAGAAAATTACTCTGTTGGGAGTTCTGTGAATGAGATTAAGTCTATGCAACAACAGTATATAGCAGTGGCAGATGTTGGTTTGAAACTCAAGCTTACATCATCTCCTTAGATACATACAGGCCATATCAACAGGCTCTCAGCTTCTAATTTGGACCTAGTATAACTTTCTATTTTTTCAGTGTATTTAATGTGATTTACAAGCACAAAAATGGTAAAAAGGTGCCACTGAAGAATAACTAGAGAAAATTTGAAAAAGATTATATTTAAACCAGTGACCCTGTTGGTGTGTGCCCCTTAATATTGTCAGAACCAAGAGTGCCTGGTTTCAAGATCATCTTTCTCCAGGATGTCTTTGTCCTGATGTGGATATCTTAGACATCCCATGGCAAATGAAGTCTGCATTTAATCCACCACAATAAAAATGAAGTATTGCAGAGCAAGTAAAACCCATCCTCCTGTAGCCAGCTGAAAATCCAGATGTGCTGCTTGTTTGCACCCCTGAACTGTACAAATGAGCAGTTCATTGTCAGCAGCTGCTGGTGTTTTAAGCTGGGAGTGCTGAGCTTCATTGCCCCTGCACTGCAAACATGTCTATGTACTGCTGCCATGTCGGGATGTTCTCTTGAAATCATTATACTGTAAAAATCATGTTTGGCTTTAGTGAAAGTTATTGTGGGAGAGAACTGCAGATAAAAGCTGGGAGGAGGTTTCTGGGTTTGTAGTGCTTAACACTTGCATGAGCAAGGGTGGGATTGTGTGAGGCTGGAATTTGACTGTCCAGCTGTGGTATTTGTTACACATCCTTATTTTTACCTGTATGTCTATAGCTCTGGGTTGGTACAGTTGCTCTGTTAGCCTGTGCTTTATTTTTAGTCCTTGCTTCTCCCAAAGAGGTGTCTCTGCAGACACCACATGTTCTCCATGGTGCGGAAGTTTCTGTGTGTTTGCTGTCCCTGCAGGCAGGGAAGAGTTACAGCTCAGCTTAGTTTTGTTCCTGCCTTGGAAACATTTAAAATTCATTTGTCTTTTCAAATTCCAGCATGTAGACTTGGAATAGCATTTCCCAGAGGGGGGCAAAGCCCTTGAAGGAGGAAAACAGTTTAAAGAGGTGAACCTTACTCTAGTAAATCTGCTGTTTACTTTCCTTTTTTTTTTTTGTCTCCTGAGGTTTGATCTCAGCT
>VZTY01025081.1:162882-255625 GCA_013400935.1 Turnix velox | reverse complement strand
TTTTTGCCTCTCTCTTCAAGTGCAGTACATCAGCCAGGTGGGAGTGTTCTACCTAAACATCCAGAGCTGCAGCCTTCACTGGTCCCAGCACAGTTGGGCACCTTGACCACAGCTAATGGGGATAGAAGTGGTAATACAGATAGAGAAGATCCAGACTAAAATATCATATAAGTGTCTTGTCTGATGCTTAAAACAGGATAAACCCTAACAACATCCTTTGAGGCTTTCTCAAGCTCTGGAGACGTTTGGATGGGGTAGGGGAACAGAGCATGTGGCGGGGCTGTGAACACCCTGGAACATGGCAGAGCATTGTGGGTCTGTTGCTGTAGTTTGAAATCCCTGGCTCATTTGTGTATAATAACAACTACCATGAAAACCTAACAGGTGCCACCATCTTTCCCTTCCTTTCCCTTCCTTTCCCTTCCTCAACATTCCATTTGCTGTACAATTGGGGTTTAATTTTTTTTTTTTATAACTTACAGACAAAAATTTAGCAAGAGTCAGACTGTGAGAGGGAGCATTGCCAAGATACACAGAAATATCCTATCATGGCATCAGCCATTAGAGACCTTGGAAAGAGTTGAATGAAAAATACACTTATTTTTTTCTTCATCATTGCAACTAGGTGTTTTGGCTCTAAGCTGCAGCACAGTGGAATGCTCCAGTTAACAATAAAAAGTACTTTGAGCTGTATTGTCAATGAAAAGTGATGATAAGGATGTTTTACATTAATGCGAGATGGCGTCCCTGTAGCTGTCTGCACACTGCTGCTGTTTGAAGCCAAAAAATAAAGTTCAAATTTGCTCTTTTATACTTTACTTTGTATTTCACATACTTAAGCTGTTGAAGTTTAAGGACTTACAAAGAATAGCTCAGGCTGTGTCTGGGATTATAAAATTTATATTAATACAATTAGTAGAATCTTAGATGCCTCTTGTATTTAAATTTTGCATAGCTGGGGGATAAAAGAGTTTGAAGAGGAGAAAGCCCTGGGTGACCCACGGAGGTTATGGATTTGCACAATCCAGGCAGGATTGCTTCAACCCCTTTAGGTCTCGGCTAGTCTCATTTATACATTCTGAAATCTGTATCTCCAAACAGCTCTGTGTGTTCCTACCTACAGTGGAGGCTGGTACAATGTCCTGCTGTCAAAAAGGGAACAGTAAATATCACAGGATAATCACAGTGAATTTGTTCTGGTTCTTTGTGTGATTTACATTAGGCATATAGCTGTGTATGTATATATACACATACATACATATATGCATATATACAGGGTACAGGGCATCTTGCACTTAATGATTTTGTGTCAGAGAAGAATTTAAGTCTCTGGCTAACAACTGCTCACAAACTTGTGTTAAACCTCCTTCCTCCATCTGAGATGAGGGTTGGACTCTGGCCTGGTGATGAAGGACTTGGGTGGCTCAGAGGACTCTCTTGGCTCTGTCTTTCTGTTATGAACCCCAATGTGGGGATTTTTTTGCAGTATGTTGATCTGTGTTGTCATGTAAGAAATGCTTGTTCTGCATGGGATGTGACTATTTTTACTAAGATGAGTGTAATTTTTCTCCCCATTTTTAGGATGGCTATTTTTCTCACCGACCGAAAGAGAAAATGCGGACAGACAGCAATAATGAAAACTCGGTGCCCAAGGACTTTGAAAATATTGATAACAGTAACTTTGCCCCCAGGACTCAGAGGCAAAAACACCAGTCTGAGCTGGTGAAAAAACCCCTTAGCAAGCAAAAGGAGCACTTGAAAAAGAAACTGGAAGAGGAGAAGTTGAAGGAGAACTTGTTGCAAGGGAAGAACTCCAATGAGGTGGTGCGGTTCAGTGATCACCCTGGGAAAAACAGCAGCAGCAACAACAACAACTTGAAGGAGATTCATGTGTCTCCCAGACTGCATCATTTAAAAAAAAATGGAAATAGCTCTCCTGAACTGAGATATGACCAGCCACCCAAGTGTGAGGTGACAGGCAAAGAGGCAATCTCAGCCATGTCCCGGGCTAAATCTAAGCAGTGTCGGCAGGAGATCGCAGACGTGTATTGTCAGCACAAGCACGGGAAGCTGATGCCAGAGACGGTGACACGTTTCTGTACTCTGGAGGGTAAGTTGGTAGCTGGTGATGGAGAAATAACATGGTATCTTGGGGGAAAGGTTCCGTGTAATTATAATAGCCTTCTAATGACAAAAAAATACTTTACTGCAGGAATGTAGAAGGTCAGTGAATATGAAGGAGGGTTTGAGAATGTTTTAAACAGGGAGTTAATATGGATTCACAAGATCCTTAGGATTTTTTTTTTACTTCCAGATTTTTATTACACTGAGTGATATAGGTATTCAGCTGCTACTCCTTTTTCATTTGGTTCTTAACCTGCAGACACAGAGTGGCTGAAGTCTTGTTGCTCTTGTTGTATGCATTTTAAGGGTCAGGTAACAGCCATGGGGAATTTTGGTGCCTTATACGCTAACCATTTGATGAGTGGTATTGCTGTTGTGATTATATAGATGTTTTTACTGGCACAGTGGAGTCCAACCTGATAATGAGGACTGCTAAGCACTTTGGTAGCACAAATAATTATCAAAAGAAAAATAAGAAAATTTTCTGAAAGCATGGGGAAAAAAAATCCTTTTTCATGGTTTTCAAGAAGAGTGCTTCATGTGCCACTGCTCATTTAGCTGTGAGCTTCCCATGCAGTAAAGTACACTTTTTTGTCTTTTTCTTTTCTTAGAAAAAAGCATTGAGTTCATTAAAGTAAGTATTGATCAAGGAATGGCATTTTCTGCAGCAGCGCTTGTTTATACATCAGTCCAAAGTCCCTATCCTGTATATGACACTTCAGCCCATGCATATAAGGATATCGCAGTGTCCTTGTTCAAGCTAAAAGTGCAAAGCAACTTTTACAGTCAAAAGAATAAGTGTCTTTGATATGGTACAGTAAACATGTTGAACCATGGGGATTAAGAGATGTTAAGTTTCTTTTGTTAGAAATATTTAGTTGCATCCTCTCATTGTCATGGTTTACCTGTTTATTGCACTATTGCAAAGCAGAGGTTGCTATTGGGTGTTTTTGATGTAGGAGTGAGGAGAATTCCTGTTGCTGTTGCCTGAATTAGGAGGCTGAACTCCCTGTAGAGAGAATGGGAAAACAGAGGTGTCCCAGAGAATGTTTCCAAACAAAGCATCTCTCTCTAATGTAGGTTTTAATTGGGATGACTCATATAATCAGGATGAACAGTGTGAGCACCCCATTTCCCACCCTAGTGCATTTGTGACTGTTCTGTTTTGTTGTTTTTTACCATGTCTCTTTTGGTGTGTTTTATCTTTCTTGTGGTAATACTCAAAATCATTCAGCTGGGTGGGCAAACATTGCAGATGGAGAATTATTGGAGCAGGCAGTAAACTTGGTGTTCAGTGGGAAGCAAGAAGGGGGACAGTACAGGCAGCACAAGTTGAAGGGGAGATACAAGAGCAGTAAAGGGAAATAAGAATGTAAGAAATGAAAAAAAAAAAAAAACAAAAACAAAAACCCAGACATCAGTGGGCACCTCTGGTGCCCCTGAGGTCCTGAAGAGGTGCTACTGATCGAGTCCACTGGTGTAAGTATGGTCTTGGTATCTTTTCCTCTTCTTCCCTAATGATATGAGTCAGCTCTGATCTGTGAGAATGGTCAAGGTCAGCACCTTGCAGACACTGTCTTCCACTTTTTGAATGAAGGACACATTTAGTAATGTCATCAATGCTATATACCTTGTATAGGATAAGTGCACCACATATACAAATATGCAAGTGATATCCTGGAGAGAGCTGGAGGATGTATTGACATTAATGTGTGCACACTCCTGTGCAATCTTGCAAACATGTATGATTCCACTTCCTGCCTGATAATCTGTCTCCCAGGGATGCAGGGTGGCTTTCCAGAAGTTTTTAAAAACTGCCAACCTTGAAAACAGGTTTTGTGCCTTCTTTTTTAAATACTGAATTTATCTTATATGCCCTGAAGTACTGTGGTCTTAGAAGCAAGAGCAGTATCACCTTTTGGCCTTTTTCAGCACACATGTCCTTTGCTTGTTCGTATTAATGTGTTTTTTGTTACAAGACATTGCAAAACATCCAGAAAAACTGAGAGCTACAAAGATGACTAGAGAAATGCAGGAATTGTCCCAATAAGGTTTTGTTGTAAAATGGATATGGATTTAGTAACCACTGAGGTTACTAATGGTAATTGGCCTTTTCTTTGCCTCAAGGTAATTTCTTCTGCCCATGCTGACAGCTGAAGTTAACTGCTTGAACATGTAGAATTCCTGGATGTCCTCTGTTGCATACAGGATTGTTCTAGAGCAGATTTGAGAGCTTTGTTGTGGGGAAGTGATAAAGCAGCAGGATGATGAATGGGACATGAGTTGCTTAGGTGGGAGATATCGGTGCTCAAGCAGATTGGAACCTATGGCAGAGATCCAGACTTTGAAGTCACTTTTCCAATGTCTGAGTACTGGAATATCACAACAAACATGTAGGAACTCCAAAACTGATGGAGCTGGAGGGTTACCAGAAGGCTTTATATAACTTGGTAGGTCCCTTAAATTTTACTGCTCTGCAAAAGAGAAGTTGCTCAAGTTTAAGTGTGTTGTGGTTTGAGGTCTTTCCTGCCCTCTACAGAACATAACTACTGCTGTTGTTCACTCTGACTGGCTCCATCCCTCTTCAAAGGTGTCTTTATCAACTCCAGAAGTCCTTTAGGAGTAGAACTTGTTTAGGATATGTTTGTGAAGAACTGGACATCGGTTTTTGGAGATAGACGACACCCTGTTGTTAGGATTGCTTGCAGGGGGGACGTTGGAGTAGAGGTCCTGCCAATTCATGCATCGCATCTGAAACACTAAATGCTGTTTGTCAGCAAAAGTCAGATGAACTGGGGATGGGGCTCTGTGTATTCAGCATGTGAGTACTGTTCCTGTCACTTGGGTTTGCAGAAAGATTTCCTGTCTGTTTTCAGCAGAGCTGTGAGTATAAATATTTATGCATTGGGAGCAGCACATTCATCCATTATCCCAACATACAAATGTGTTCCCAGTGGTATGGTTTCCATTGAGATGTCATCCAGCATTTAATCCCCTTGGATCCTGTCTCAGATGATCAAAACCACAAAGTTGCTAAGTGTAGCTATCAATCATGGACATGACTCCATCTAGCTGGATTGTTGTAAATGTTAAGTGATATGTTCACTTGAGTGGTTTTCAACAGGAACAGAATCTTACAAGATGTTTTTTTATTATTTCCAAAGGCAACAGACAAAGAAAGCTGAGTGTAACTGTCTTTGGTGTATAGAAGTTACCTGAATTAGGAAGCATCGGAGCTGGCATTTCCCAACAAGCTGTTCCTGAAAATGGGGCACAAAAATGCTATGGAACAGGGGATTGGTGACAAAGGTGCAGCCTCACCTTCACTTGGAAGGGGATTCCTGGAGTTTTTGGAAGGGTGTTTTGAGAGGAAATGGAGTCAATGAGTGTAAGAGGGGGAAAAGCAGGTTCAGCAAAGGGTTAGATGTGGAAAGGGCAAGATCCATTGCTGTGCACATTGGGCAGGGTGTATAGGGGGACATGATACAGAAATCAGCAGTCCTTGCATAGTGTGTTTCCTTGCTGCAGCTGTCTCGATCCTGGTCCTATACAGGCTAGATCAGGGATACCTGTACCCTTTCTGTGCCAAACATTTGCTCATCAGAGCTATTGGTGGACCTTGTCCAGCCACCACCTTTTGTTGTCCATCATCACATCTCTTTCTTCCTGTGCAGATATGAGATTTCAATGCAGATTATTGGTTCTCTACTAAGCTTCACTTTGTACATAGATAGATTCCTCTTTGCCATAACAAAGGTGACCTGATCTGTGCCAGAATCACTTACTGCCAGTGGCACAAGAACAGTTCAGAATGGCCACTGTAGCCCTGACTGCTGAGATTGCTGCCCGGCTTATTGAGCAGGAATGCAATTACAATTCCACAACTCCAAATTTCAACATATTTAGTACATTTGTGATTTGTACTTGCAGCATTCCTTCTGCAATGAAAAAAGCCTGGCTTCTGACCCACTGGCTGGATTCAGTTCCTGAATTCTGACTTTCACTGTCCCATGGGTGGTGGCAGTTAGTAGCCCCGAGTCCCTTGCCTTGCAGGTTTGCTGGATGTTCATCAAGGTTCCTCCTTAGTCACTTGCACCAGGTCTGTGAGTCACTGTTGACACAGTGCCAAGTGGTGTCTGCATCAGTTCTCCTCTGGGCCAGCTTCTCCAGGCTGCCTTATCTCCTGGGGAGAGTCCAGCCTAATCCTTATCACTCATTACCCAACTGGTTTATGCTTGAACCAGATCTATGGCCCTTGATAGATCAAAAGTGTGTAACAGGTTTTTTTCAAGGGGTGTTTCTAAGATACAGTTCTGGCAAAAGAAAAATCCCTTGGAAAGCAGACCCACAAGTGAGCCTGATTTATTTCCCCTTGGCTGTTCTGTTGTCTTTTCTTAGTTTATAAATCAAACAGGTTTTCTGGTACCTTCATCCCTGTGGGGTAAATCCAACTCATAAATAAAGTAGAAAAATAATCAAGCTACCCTCATTCCACATCATTCATCAGCACCGAAAGAGTTTTTTGCAGATTAGACTATTTTCTCCCTGGATGCTTGTTGATAATGCTGCTCTGGCACACTGAACCAAGAGCTTTCCATGTCTTAGAGGCTGCTTAGAAGAAATTTTTCCATTTAATTTTAGAAAATGCATTTTTCTTTTGATTTTCATACTGAGAGAAAAGGGCTCTGGAGCTCTGTTTACTGAATAATATGCACAGGTAATAGCAATCTGCATGTCTATAATGTTTTTATCTGACAACTTCAAAGGGCTCAAAAGAAGGGGGTATGATTTGCTAGCAGTAAGAGGATAAGCTACTGAGATGCCAAATGCTTATGGGTGGAGCAAAGTGATTCTTCAAGACATGCAAATGAGAGCATCCTTGATATAATTTTAGAAGAATGGAGCTGTAACTAAGCAGGTACAGAATTTCATCTGCTTAATATGAGTGCACACAGTGACATTGAAACTTAGTTTAACTTTCACATTATTAGCAATGCATTTTCTGACTCACTGAATTTGATATGAAGATTATTGAACCTCAAATTTGTCCCTTTCTCCTAGTTTCAGAATTCCCAATGACATTGGCTGCTACTGCTGCTTTCCTGTATGTCTATTTTTTTTAATGTGATGAAATTACTGTGGTGAGCAATACACAGTTTAAGGAGCATGTAAGAGCCACTGCACGTGCAGCCCAGACAGCATTTTAATTTGCTGCACCACAGATGACTCCAGTTGCAATAAATTTACTGTGAGTAGACTAATTGCAAAATAACCCTAATTGAGTAGTTATCAGTGAACAACATCCCGTGGAACAGAACTGCTTACAATTAATAGCATTTAAGCCTACGCTGGTATTCTGCAGAGCACTAAGATGTAATTACACTGTGTACAGAGATTGTGTTCTATTCTGAAAGCCATGTTTCCAGCTCTTCTTTCATTATAAAGGGCTGTTTCAAGATTCAGTATTTGCAGTTTAGGAAAAATGACTCTATAAAGTGAGTGATGTGTCTCTCCTCTCCCCTTAGAAGTGTAAAGCAGAGCCAATTCTTAATAAAATTAGTAGAGCTGTGGCACTGCAAGGAGAAAATGAGATCTTGGGAAAAATGTATGTTACCAGTGATCCTCAGGTTAATTTTTAAGGCCATATGGACAAGTTTGGGTAGTTAAATTAGGGTATAAGTAATGAAATTATTCTAAATTGTTTTGTCTGGAGTCTACCTCATTGTAGGTATGAAGTCTGAAGTATATAATTTATGTGATGAAAATGCATGTAAATGTTAGGGCCCAAAGAGCACATAAGCCTCTGTCACCAGGGAATGTGCAGGCAGGTGTCCCACTGAAGGGCTTCCCATGTTAGTCTTGGGTGACCAGTGTGCTCTGGTCAGTTGAAGAGTGATGAGGTGTAAGAGCTGCCAACACACTTCCTCCTGCTCCCAGCTTAATTGTTCCTTGGGTAAAAGGGTGAGTGAATTGTACTCAGAAACTGGACAAGCTTCTTTGCAGGTGACATAGTTTTGCTGTCTTTCTGCATCTCTGATGTGTAGGTGACAGGAGGACAGTATCTCTTGGGGATGGGTGAGTTTGGGTTGTTGCAGAGCTTAATTCTCCCCAAATTGAGGCCATTATGAGCACAGGCTGACTCTGTCAGTGCTGTCTTGGGTGGTTTCAACTTTGGTTTTAGAAAAAATTCATTGAGGGGAAAACTCTGCTGAGTGTCTGTGCCAATTTAATTTTTATGCAGACAATCCCTATCTAGATAATCTGTAAGTTCAGAAGTGGGAGAGTGAAATCAGACTCTGTTTTTTCCACATAATGCTGCTATCTGGTCACGTTTTTTCACTTTAGGCCTCTCTAGTCACCTGTGGATCTGGCTTCAGACTTGGTCCCTAACAGGCCAGCAAAGCATCTTGACAAGTGGCATCTAAAGGAAATGTGGAAGGCAATGCATGACACAAGGAATGAAGGGCAAAATGTTGGATAATTTATTATCAGCAGCAATAGTTCTTACCAGACTCATTCTGGAAAATGATATCATTTTATGGAGCATTAATGGGGGAGCGTGGGCAAGCGTGGGAGAGGATAATGGCAAAGTAAGTATGTCCTTGCTGCAAAACTCCTGGGATGAGGACATGAGGGTAGCAGAAGCTCAGTGAATATTTTGATAAAGATCACTGTGTATGTACAGAGATGAAAGAGAAGTATTTAAGTGATAGCTAATGCTTCCCAGTGATCTTGAAATGTGGGGATGGAATTAGAGGGAGAGTCGAACACAACTATGATTAGAGAGAAGTACTGCTACCATGGAATGAGCTGGGAGTAGGGAAAGACTTTAAAAAAAAAAAATTTTTTTTTGAAGTCAAACCCTCCCAATCCAGCCTTCTCTTGTAGTAAGAAAACTTGAGCCATAATAGCATTTGTGAAGTTTTTTTCATGTAAACATTGAACTTCTGGAGTGGACTCATTGTAGTGATTTTAGTATACTGATCTTTAAAAGGGAACACGTCATGTAATTCTTCTATTTTTATTCGAAGCTAAGCCAGCAGCTGTGTGATGTAAATTCACAGCAGAAAGACTTTAAGCTTGAGTTGAGGATGCACATGCAGCCTCAATGTTGTATTCTTTCCTAATTTGCCTTTGCAGTCATAACAAAGCTGTGTTTAAGTGTCTTTGTTATGTATTAATTGAAAGCAGGCAACTGCAACTTTCAGATTTGTCTGAAATGTCACCAAGGACCCAAAGATATTGCTGGGCCTGACCTGTTAGAAATTCAGCTTTGCCATTCCTAACCATTGTCCTTCTCAGAGTACTGTTACTTAGCAAAGTAAAACTGCATTTTCACAGGAATCTACAGCTGGTGAACTGTTATTTTCAGAAAGTGTCATGTCTCAAAAATCCCACATTATCTGTGGCTTGAGATTGCCACATTTTGGTTTGGAATCAGTGGTACTGACTATTACTTTTTAAATAATTGAGAGGAAAAGTCTTGGTGAATAATTTCCTCCCCCTGTGTTGAGGCAAAGAATTTTCCTCTTTTGTGACTTCTTCAAACAGATGTCATAACTATTCACAGAGTTTGTTACTGGGTTAAGTGTATGGTTAAAGGGAATGCCCCTGTTTTCAGACGGGTTTTTGAAAGGGTACATTTATTTGATATGTTGGTTTTAGTAAATTAGTTTAATGGAAATGAGAAGCAGTTGTTTAAGAGATCTACTATGAATTAAAATGCCAACAGTGTAGGCATAAAGCCAGTTTTACAGGACATTAATGCCATTTCAAGACACTAGACCACAATTTAGCTGTTTCTGCTGCATATATTTCTTATGCAGAAGCTAGTTTTTAAACAACAGTCTTCTCTTTGGGTAATCATGACTTCTGTTGAAACATGAATGACAAGAATCTGTGCCTGAGAAACCTTGGAAAAGACTTTTAAATTTCTCAGTGTATGTCTGGTCTTCCAAATAAATGCTCATCTTTGAAAGCTTAGGAGGATGTGAGAAGTGAATAGCTCTGATACCCTGCTCACACTATTTTAATATCCATGATATGTCACTGATTTATCATCTAGTTGTGTCAAATAAGTTACTTCTGACTGTCACTTATGTGAGGAAGAACAGAGCACTCCCAACTCCCAGTACTACTGCTGTCTCCATTGGGCTTTACTGAACGTACATTAAACTGTGTAGTATTCTATTTACAGCTTTAGTATAAAATACTGGTTTTAAAGTCTTTTTCCTACTGTAAGGTTCATGGCAGAAGTCCATTATTTTCCTTCTCTAGTTTTCTCATCATCCTCCAGGGAGGCCTAAAAATTTTTCAGTCCTTACTCCTAGAGCTTGCTGTAGCTGAATCATCACCACCATGTCTTGTGTTTGGTGTTTACGCATTGCTCATCCCCCAGTGGATGCCACCAGAATGTAAGAATGGTGGGAACCAAATGCCAGAATTATGCTGCAGGAAAATCATTAACTCAGACTCTGCTGTTTATTGAAAATAATCTGAATGGCAATTGCTTGTGCTTTCAAATTGTGAACTGCTTGTTGCCTTTTAAAACAGAGTTTCTCTATGCTGCCATTCTCATGATGTAACAGTCTTCTGTGGGCTGCTCTGGCAAGAGACCATTTGCCATCCTCCAGTGGCTGCATTCCCCTTCCACACCACCTTCTCTTGACTGCTACAACTTTTCTGGGTATTAAAAGTTTTGAAGCAAAGCCGATCTAGCTCCTAATGATGTCCTTTGTCTAGACTGAGGAGAGTGGGTGCATTTAGGTTGTCAGTAGGTGGTATATATTAAGCTTGTCAATGAGCATGTAAAGGCTTGGTTCAGACTTAGGTTCAAGTTTCTTATTCATCATTACTGTATATATTCACTGGCAGTGTTTTGGAGGGCCCATGTTACTCTCCTCAGACAGTGAAATTCAGTGTGAACTCTCACATATTTCTTATGCTGCCTTTGAGTTATGCCAGGGGTTTAATACAAAAAGCCTATATCCTTATGAATCAAAAGCTTTTATTTAGACACCACTCTCCCTACCTTGCGTTATTCCCTCAGGAATCACTGCCATGGCAAATGAAAATCCTTGTAGGAGGATAACCCTCTGACCTCTGTTATGCTGTTGGTTTATGGGCCAGTTTTGTGAGTTTGAACATGAAATCTTTATGATACCATAAAGATATCACATCATCTTTGTGTGAATCAGCTAGAGGCAGCTCATCTCCAAAGCTTGTCTCCCACTTACTTGCTAATTCTTCTGGCTGGCATTTGCTTACTTTAATGACAAGTTGTCCTTGAGGAATGATAGTCTGCAGCAGTTGTAGGTCTTGTTGGGGAGCACCACAAAAAGAAAAACTGCTTATTGAAAGGATCTTTTTCTGCAAATCTCTTTGGAAACCTCACTACTCAACCACAGTTCAAGACAGCCCTTCATGTAACTAGAATATAATTGCTTGTATTGTTTTCTTTGTTGCAAGGTGATTACTTCTCCTTTGTGAAGACTTTCTCGCCCAAAACTAGTGGTGAAGGGTTTTCTTGAAGTCTTGATTCATTTATATAACTCATTAAAAGTTGTAAGAGAAACACTTGGCTGGTAGGAATGCACTTTTGTGCCCAGCTGTAATAGCAGTGTTATCAGTCTTGCTGCTTACTCACCTGTATTTTTAATTGAAAAAGAAAGTTTCCATCCAGCCAATAGATACTACTGTGCAGTGGAGTGTTTTAAACTTTGCTACTTTTAGGCTGAAAGCTTCTGTGTGTGCGGTCTGTTACTGTGCTGCATAATGTTGTTGAGCTTGAGAGTAGATCAGAACCATATATTTTCATCTTTCCGTCTATTTGTGGGCTGTGATTCACTCAGTGCAATTTGCTGAACAGTAGGGAGGAAAAGGGAATTTTGAAAGAGGACTTTGCTGCAGCATATTTTTTCCCTGTTTGTTCTTTCCCTTTTATACAGGACCTAGATGTAGATGATCTGAAAAAAACAACTAAAATACCTGTTAGTTTCTGAACAGGTCTGAGGATCTATCCCAATGTCATTCTCTCTGATCAAGAGTCATGTTCTTTGGTCTCTTATTCAAAAGCATTGTGAGAAATAAAATCCTTTACAGAAGAAACAGCAGGACAGGAAAACCCAGCCTGGTTTGACAGAATAAGCACTTAAGAGGTGTGGCTGAAATTAATTGTGAATAGAGCTACTGGGATTAATTGTGAGCAAGACTTTGTGAATAAGACTCTGTTTCAGGGTGGCTAAGATGGGAGCTGTGATTTTAATTATCATATATTTCAAAGACTGCCCAGTGCTGTATCAGTTTCCACAGTAGATTTCCTAAGGTAAAGTGATAAAACATTAATTTTTCATTATGAGTCAACTATCCATGAAAGATTTGATTTAGCTCAGAATTTATTACCCTATGGAACTGAAGCCAATATTTAAAATAATGTCAACTATCTTGATATTAGAGAATTTTAATGGCTATGCAATTTTATTCAGTGATGAAGTTATTTCAGTTGTGTAGTATATATCTAGGCTATTTGATGTAAAGAGCCTTGAGATGAAAATTGGATAAACACGGAAAATGGTGATTGATTGGTGGAAGGCTGCAATAATGTCTGCCTTGATATACCTTTTATTGTTAAATTATTTATCTAATGCAATCTCCTGCACTTTTAGGAGTCTTTAAGTTGGCATTAAATCGATGTTAAAATCTTCAGTCAGAAAGACCTCATAACTCAAACTGATAAATACCTTCTAACATACCAGAAGGAATAATGATCCATCTTAATATCTGAATGTAGCAAAGATATTATTCTTTCTATTTGCTATGAATCCCTGTAGGAGGAGTGAGCCATAAACCAGATGAATTAAGATTAGAAGACAGAAAGAAGTATTAGAATAAAAAGGTATAGTGGTAGTTTGGGGAATTGAAAGCAAAATCTGCTTGCTTTGAAAGATGAGTAAAGTCAGCAGGAGTCAATGAAATAGAGTGGGTTTGCATTCATGTGCTGGCTGTCCTCAGAGGGCACACACAGAAACCTGCAGGATGTCTAGTACCTTGACCTGAAGAGAAGGACCACGGTTTCTTTCTCCACCAAGGCACATTGTGCATCTACTCCAGATGACTAAGTCTACCTTTGGCTGCTTTGTGCTCTGGGTATAGAAAGTATATGGTGGATCAGTGGAGTAGAAACTTGTGGCCTTCAAAGTGCTGGAAACTTAACTAGAGCGTGGCAGTCGGATTTGTTTCCCAGAGCTAGTGGGCAAGACTGATCCTATGCAAAAGGCCATCAAAACAGCCCACATCCTGTGAATCCTTGGTGCACTCATGCTCTGCATTGCATGCTTGTTCTCTTGCATAGAGTTTTCTTAAATACAAAGTAGTAATTTTATATTACATTGTCCAGAGAGCAGTGTAGATAATTGTTTATCTTGTCTATGAAGTCTTGTATGATGACAATCTGAATTGTTTATCTGTGAGACAGATACTAAGATCAGTAAGTATAGCTGAAGCTGCTCTTATGCTATGTACCTGTCTGAACACTAAAAAGAAATATTAAGCACAGTCAGTAGGAACAAGGACAGTGAAATCCTCATTCAGAATGATGAGGAAGTAGTTCCTTTCCACCTTAAAGGTGGCAATACTGTTGAACAAGAGTGCTGGGATTTTCTTTGAACAGTAGGAAGCTTTTTATTTTTTGAGATGCAGTTGGAAATGATTATCCTCTGGATAAAGGGGGTCTCCAAAACAGTTTTCCTTTTGAAGAACTACAGATCTATTTCAAGCTGTATCTAAAGCTATCTAGGTGCAGTAGCACAAATCTCCCCTCAAGAAACCTTCAGAATTTCCTGAATTTATCGAGAATTCAACCAGAATATGAAAACCTTGCATCATCGCTGTGTAATACATTTCGAAGCTGATCATCAGTGCTTCATCATTAAGTAGAAATAATTGTAATTTCCTAGAATCATAGAATAGTTTGGGTTGGAAGGGACCTTAAAGATCATCGAGTTCCAACCCCCCTGCCATAGGCAGGGACACCTCCCACTAGACCAGGCTGCCCAGTGCCTTGTACAGCCTAGTCTTGAACACCTCCAGAGAGGGGGCATCCACAACCTCTCTGGGCAACCTGTTCCAGTATTTCACCGCCCTCACTGTAAAAAATTTCTTTCTTATGTCTAGTCTAAATCTATCCCCCTCCAATTTATATCCATTGTTTCTAGTCCTTTGTCAGTTTTATTTTCATTATTTAAATGAGAACTGAAAATGATGATTGTCAGCTGGCCCAAATCGCTGTAGCTTCATCTGGATAAAGCAATGAACCTGGTCAATACTGCAGCTTACAATGCCATTGTCATCCTTTTGACCAGCATTTGCTTATGCTCATCCAAAGTGCTCAAAATCCTACATTTCTTCAGTTAATTGGATTAAGCTAGACTGGCAATTGCATAATACAACACAGAAGGCATTTAGCATCACTAAAACTTCAAGCTTCAAAGAGCAGGTTCCCCAGTAGTTCAGGCTCCCTACCCAGGCTTGTTTATTGCTTTGAACATGCAGAACTACTTTTATGATTCATAATCATCCATAAAGAAATTCAACTGTTATTTAAAATGCTCTGTTGGGAAGACTCAGTAGTTATTAATTAATAATGCATCAGTAAAGCAACAAAAAGGCAGGTAAAGATGTAGTTAGAATTATTGGCTGAGTATCTGCTGCCTTTGGAATTGTGTTTAGATATTGTTTCCCCAGGGGTAGCTCGTTGGTGTGGGTTGACTCTGGGTTCTCCTCTTCATGCTCTATGCACTTGATTTAGAAAATACTGGCTGATACATCAATATATCTGTTATTAAAAGAAAATCATGGTGTGTGTTAGCATGCTGGTGTGGGTTAAGAGGTATAAACTGATGTGATTTTAGTGCCAGAAACCTGTCAAAGACTCATAGGAATAGAACACCTTGAAATGCAGAAGATTTAAGGCTTAAATATGGAATGGAAAAAGCCCTACAAAATTTGCTTTAAATTGCTGTTATAAATTGATAAAGAGAATTAGCAGTTCAATTGTGCTTGTCAGCTGACTAGTGAGGTTTATAGACACCAGTCTCCCATGTTATTACAGTGCTGGTGAGAATCACCACTATCAAAGTCAGCACTAACTCGGTGCAAATGGGGTTGGATTCAGACAAAGTCAATGCTGTGCCCTGGGAAGAAAAAGGCTGAGCTTTGTGGAGATTTCCTATACCTGCTGCTGGCTCAGTGTCCAGCTCTGTTTAGCAATGTTCTGGTTGCATTTTATTTTTATACTGATTGCCACATTTGTAATGTGTCCTATTTTTGTGTGGTAATTGGTAATCTGGAAAATTTACTTGTTGTGCAAGATTTAATATTAATTCCTGCCATCATGCTGACAATGAATTAACTTTCTGGACTCTATCATATGTTCTCAGCAGGCACATATGTAATTAAAACGAGCACATGTTGGGTTTCGTATTAACTCTCAAATCACCTTTGGCAAAAGGTCTCTCTGTTCTTTTGGGATTATCCACCAGGGCAATGTGATTATAGTGTCGGGTATAATTGTTGTTTTTGAACACTCCTTCATTCAACATAATATTAACCCTTTCTATACTAGACAATATGTGGTTTTGGAGAGTGATTTTGTTGTAATCAAAGGGTTGCCAGCAAGTGACCATTCTATTTCAGCGTTGTCTTCAACTCTGTGAAAGTTGCCCTGTTGAACAGTAAGTGTTGGTGTTGTAACACACTGAATTAATTTAAATAAAGAATCACACACTGCAGTTTGTGTTACAGACAGGCAGGCACTGGGTGTTTTGAAGTAAATGTGTGTTGGCATCTGGACAACACTCCTGGTTGTGCATTTTCTAGGTAGTCATATGGGAAGCAGGAGGAGCAGTTTTCCAAAGGGAGGTGTCACTGAGGCAGAAGGAGCCTGAGAAAGGACTTAGGTTTTAGTGGGGCTGCAGGTGGGTTCTGCCCTGTCAGTCTTGGAGGAGACGGAGAGAGTGAATGGTGTATGTGCGTGGATAAACGGTTCACCTTCTGGCAGTGCTGTCTGGGGAGCTAATGGGAAGAGATTTTTCATCATTCTTTTAGCATCGAGATAAAGATATTGGAAAAGAAATTATATTTGAAGGATATTGCAGCTCAGTTGTATTTGATTCTTTTAGCTAGAATGGGGCTTTGTTAAGGAAGCTCAAAGTTAATCTGCATTTATATAGATCCAGAGTTGTTCAGAGCTGGAACATGAGCAAAGTGAGCAGAATTTAGTTCAGACATGACAATTCTCTTGTGATACTAATTTTACACTATTGATTATCCATTGATTTCAGATGGGTGACTCCTGCTACATTCCTGAGGGGAATTCAGCAGATAAACTGAAGAGACTTACACTGCTAGTACTTGTTAATTAATTCCTTCCTTTAAAAGTAGTTTCTGACTTTATTCTCCTCATTCTTCAGTTCTGTGATTTCATACCTTTCTGTACTTCAGGTGCGAGCATTACTTTGTCCTGCCCCTGCAGAGAGTGAAGTGTGTAACTCATTTTGCCACAGACTTTTTGGGGCATTTTCCCTCTCTCTCTTCCATCCATCACCTCATCCTCTTCTTCCTAAGGATGCTCCAGGTATTAATTATGAGGACTGGCTTAACCTACCCTAGGTGCTGACTGAGTTGCTGTCACTCAGGTGCTTGGTGTTGGAGGAGGTTAGTTAATGGCAAGCTTAAACCAGCTGACAGCCAGAGAGTGTTTCAGTCGTTACTGCTGTGCTCTGCCAATATTTCTTATTTTCCCTGGTCGCTTTTTTGAATAAAATGTTATTTTACAATCTGTGAGATGTTTCTCATGTTTCGCATTTTTTTCATCTCCTAAATTAGTTTTGCTTAGTGATTTTGCTGCCAGTTGATGATTTTTATGTTCTACTGTAGCATAGAAGCCAAGTTGTAAATGAATTTGTTTAATTTGGGCCTCCGTCTTTTTAAAGGAGGAGGAATTGAATTACAGCTAAACACAAGCTCTTTTTTTCTTCCTTTTTCTTTAAGCCTCACCTTGTGATAGGAGTGTTCTAATAGCTTGTGTATGAGTGAGCAGGTGGCAGGAAAAAAACCCCAATTATATTGGAAGCCAGTGCTACTGAATTACGTCTAGAGCTTCAAAGCATTTTTTAGCACTCGCTTTACCTAATTAAAATTCATAGCTACTTGGACATGTGCCCTGTCTCATAGTATGCCTCACCATTAAGTTATTCCTAGAGATCCACGCTAATACATCATGCTCTCTTCTGCCAAACTCCCCAAAATTTAGTGATGTGTTATAAGCTGTGCACAGTTCAAACCTCCCTAAAGCCAAGGTCCTGCTAAAACCTTGCCAACACCCAGGTGGCACCATCAGAAAGGCAGGATTGGTCTCAGCAGCAGCAAACACCAAGTTTCTGGTGCCAAATTTGCTGCTTCTGCCTGCTATTATGGACGGATGCAGAATGAGAAGGAGGACTCTGAGAAGCAGAGCTAAAATAACTTTGGAAATAGTATCCATTTATATTTTTGCCTATAAAAAGGTCAGGATTGAATTTTTTATTTTAAATATTGCACAGGTATTCATATGTTGTGGTATGAAGTGATCACTTTTACAAGTTATTGTTTAAGCAGCTCCTTGACATCCAAGGGCATTGTGGCCTTGTTAAAAACTGAGAGAAATTTATAGCTCAGGTTTATAAATTATGGACTTATTGCAGAAATGTATTTCACATACAGATTCTTCCCAGATGCTTTTAACAGCAGCCAGTAACTTATTTAGTCAATAAAATGACATTTTCTGCACATTGGTTTTTATAAGCAACAGAACCAAAATGTCTGGTGAAATGCAGAAAAATCACTTTATTTTGCTTTTGTTGAACATTTTCCATTGACAGCAATTTGATTTTCCTTTGTTTTCCTCCAGTGGTATGATAATGGGATCTTTTTGTACGATGATGGAGTAATAGAATGGAAGTCCTTTATTTTAGCAGCAAGATTATGTTGCTTCTCTCTATTCTGTGCCCATAAATGTAAGTGTGAGCATACATTCTTGTGAAACACAATCCAAATAATTTTCATGAGAACATTTTAAAACCCAAACACAGTTAATGACTAGTAATTTGTTCTCTGCTTGTGAAAATGTCACATTAGGAATTGTTTTCACCATTGATTCAAATGGATGACTCTTAAAGGTCAACATCCATACCCACCTGCAAAGACTGTGGTCCTATTACTCTTTTAATGATGTTTTGAAGTAACTAATAGGTAGGAAATGGGGAGTTACAATTAATTATGCTTAATGAAAGGCATTTTAATATCTAAAAATTCTCTGTGGTGAATTTACTTTTGAACTTGATGTGAATGTGGATCCTGACTAATGTGTTTGGTTCAAGTATAGACTTTGTTGCTAATTTGCAGTAAATGTAAGGTCTCAGCCTAGTGCAGGACAGGGTTTGTGTTTTGTGGTGGTGGAGAACTGACTGGAGAGTGGCCTAGAAAGCAGAGAAGGTGTTTAGCAGCTGTCTTGTTAAGTGGATGTTTCGCTCACACAGAACCGATCACAGTGAAGCATGGAATTTGAGATATGATTTTCAAGGCACCCTAATTGGATTAGAGGGATTGTATTAAAGATATGTTGGCTATGAAACATTCAGAGGATTAATGCTCGATGATTTTCGTCTTAAACCATCTTTACTAATCCCTCTTGATCAGAAGCAGCTTCTGGAAAGCATTCCAGGCAACAAGGAGAGCCCAGCCCTACATTTCCCATCTCCAAAAAGTGACATATGCTGTAGTATTCAGTGCCCAGACTGAATTTCTCTGTTTTAATTAGATCCACATTACTTACTGTCACTGGTAGTTGGTGCTTCCATAAATGCATGTGTTTATCTCTAGAACATCTTCCATGTTAGTTAACAGCATTGCCACCACAGGGTGGCCTGTGCAAGAATCATCCATTTTTCCTGTGTTTTGACCTGTCTGTGTAGGTTGAAGGGTGCAGGGTGATTTAATATTATTGTAACTTACCATACTATATAAATTCTGCAAGGGAACCAGAGTTTATTGCTTGTATTAGTATATACATGCTGTTGTAAATGTTACAGTATGATTATGTTGGATTCCTCTGACTGACAAGTAATACACTAAGAGAAGATAGGCCCTCTTCTGTGCTGGATAAAATTATCCAGACTCATCCTTCAGCAGTAAACATTGTAGCAAACTTGGTTGAAGTACGAGTGATCAGCGTTTGAATAACTAATGTGTTATTATTCAGATGGACAAATGATAAGTGCTTTATGTAGTGAGGTGAGGTAGACAAGGTAATATTATGTATTTCTTTGGAAATCTAGATCACACGTAATTAGCTCATTTAAGGCACATAATACAAAGAAAAGAAAAATTATCTTATGGATGAATGGCAATGTTAAAGGAAGGTACAGATCTTTGAGAAGTATTTAATGCTCTAATTGTTGTCTAATGGTTCTCACTTTAGCTCACCAAAAGGACTTTGTCACTTGAGGAGCCTTGAAGCAGTGAGTGACAAGCTGGGGAGCTTTAAGCAAGGAGGCTGGAAATGTTCTAGTCTTGCTAGGAGTACTGGCTGAGGTGGAAGTGAATCTGCTAACACTGGAGCTAATATTCCTGGATGTTCTGGTTTTGCTGACCAGAGAGAACAAGACGTCACAGGTGCTATAGGGGAAAGCTTGCAGAAACAGAATGATTTGCTTCTGCAGCTTTCTTGCTTGGGAGGAGATTTGCTATGGATCATTTGGGAAAGCCATTGCTTACCAGTATCCTTTGATATAAGGGATATTTGACAGACAGTTCTGTCAGCACTTGGTGAAAAACCTATTCTCAGAATGCAGAAAATGCATTTGTTTCTGTGGGAAGCAAGGTGTGACATTTTAGTTAAATTATTTCAATTCCATTTATTTTTTAACTGGTGTATTCAGTGTAAGCATGCATATACAATGCATACATTTATTTATAGTAGATTCACATACATGGATCTGATGTCTCTCTCATTTATTGGCACAGTGTGAGATTTTTGAAAGTGCTCAGCTGTGTCCCAGCCCCACAGAGTTTGGAATCCATGAAGCTCAGCTCAAAGGGATGCAGAGGAAGCAAAGCCTAATGGCTTTGGGGTGTAGCTGTTCAGACATGTGCTTTTATCTTTTCTCTTTCTTTCGACTCTGTTGTGAAATCCCTGTTAATTCCACTTGCAGTGCAACCAGGCTAAACTTTCACGTTTTACCACACATGGACAGAAGACAAAGGTTTATGGGTTTATTGTTGCTTTTGCTCTTGTCAGTATTTATCCTCAATACCTAACTAGACCTTTTCAAACTGGCTACATAAAATACCTGTAAAAGTCTTGAGTTTTTTGGTCTCTTTCCAACACTGTGTTCATAATTGAGCACAGAATGAAGGCAGACTCTAGCCTTCCAATTCTGCATCCAAAGAATAGGAGACCGATGTAGTGGGAATCTCAAAGAAAGGATTGATTTTGAGTTAGCAGACCAGATCCTCATATGGTATAAATTAACTTGGACTTGGTCCTGGCCTTATACCAACTGATTATAATAATTAACTGTTCATTTTTTAGGAATATCTAGGCAAAAGATACTTTGCAGAGGATTTGAGAGATGCCAGTAAAACAGAATGGGAAGCCATTGATCAGGCAGCAAACATGCTTTTTTACCTACCTGTTCATTTCTTCCTGCTCTCAGCAGTACACCGATAACTCCTGGGAGGTAGGGACTTACTTCAACTGTGTAGTTTCTTGTTTTCCCTCCTTATTGATGCTTTGAGCACTGAGTGTGATGTGAAGTGGTGAAATAAAGGCTATGGATGTGCCAGTCTCTAAGCACATGCAAAACAAAAACAGAAATCAACAAGGCTGTTTCAAACGTGGATTTGAAACATGAGTCTTGATTGGGGTGTATTGCTGTTGTGACTGGGATTTGTTGTTTTGATGCTCTTACTTCTTCGTTTAATGTATGCCTTGGGTGCTCAGCAGTAACTGATTGGCTTGCAAATTTCTATTCCTTGGAGGATTAAACTTCCTGATGATTTGAGGCAGAAGAGAAGGTCTGAACTGAAATAAGGATTTTTTTTTTTCCCCCTCTGTGTTCTGTTCTTGTCCTGCACGAGAAATGTAAAAGCTTCTCCAGCAAGGAAAGAAACAAATTGCTTCAGAGGATAGAAGAGATGACTCTGAAGCCCATTGCTGGGTTTGGCACAAATTATTCTTTGTTTCTGTGATTAGCTGGTTGTTCTCCACAAGTTACGACTCTGAGCTGGTGGTTTCACTCCTGATGGGTATCCCCAAGAGCAGAACAGTGATGTACTGTCATTTATTACAGCATCTTACTAAGACTGAAATGCTTAGAGGTAGCTGTAAATATTGATCTTTCTCATTGTTTGTGGTTTTCAACTGTGTTGCCTTCCAAAGGTTAGGTCAGATGAGGAATAAGGTGCAAGAGGATTGAATAGTCTATGAGACGAGCATTTGTGCCTGTTGTTGGATCCGCTTTATGTTATCTCTCTGAAGATTGGAAATATCACCGACTATAATAAAAATAAGCTAATACTCACTTAAAGGCATTTTGTATTCACCCTAATAACACTGATCATGGTGCACTAATTGGCTGTTAATTATATTGTAAATATTAGGATATTAATTTTGATTCTGAATTAATTAATTTACTGTTGCTTTTGAGTGTTATTTATTTATTCATGAGAGTCATGCAGAAAAGGGAGAAAATACTCATCTAACTTGCTCCAGCAAAACTACAAATAATTGGGATTTGTCTCTCAGGGATGCTGCCATTTTCATAATTAGAACAGTAAGAAAAGCACGTTTGTTACTGAGATTATTGGCCTGCCTTGACAAGTATCATAATAAATTACATTTAGTGTGTGCTGCGAGTGCAGTATAGTGGTATCTGATAATTAGTTGGTCATTTGCAAATCATAAAAATGGCTTTGGTAAGTACTTGAGACTGACAAAGTTTTTGTTTGAAATATAGTAGGCTGCTTCAAACAAAATGCTCCCTGGTTTTCTTTCAAATGTAGTAGATAGAAATGTGCTGCTGCAGCACATGTGTGCAGAGATGGGTAACCTGAGGTGCTGAGGTTGATTTTGAACAGTTCTGTGTTATCCCAACTGCTTTCAATGATTTTGTGATACAAAAGATTTCTGTCTTTGCTCTCAAGACTCTTACATTTCTCCATTTACAAAGAATCCTTTATTTCATATGAAAAAGCATCAACAAAGTTTTCTGGTACAGGGTGTCTTTCTGTATTTGTTTAATGGACAGTACCTGCCCCTGTGGGTTCTTGAGTGACTCTCAGAAGTGGAACATGTGGCACAAATGTTGAATAGCTCTTACAGCAGGATGACAAAGCTGGAATAGAAATGTTTTCTTTCAAATTTGAAAACAGAAAATTATGGTTTTTATTATTTTCTTTTCTTGGGAAAAAGCACACAGCTCATGTTATGATTCAGCTGTGAACATAAAACCATTCTACGTGTGCCAATCTCTGCCTACCTTCCGTATTTCGTGCTCTTCAATTTTCTCTTTGTAGTCAAGGTAGAAATCTCTCCAGCACAGAACTCAACCCAAATCTGTAAGGACAAAGGGAGTTTCTTTACATGAAATTTTGAAGAGTTGCAGAACTGCTTATCAGTTCACAAACTCACTGTGGAGAAATTTGTAGGGATCTCCTGAAGGGAATTACCCAGCTGCAAGGCGGTGGGTTTTCTTTGGCTGCCTGAAGTTTATGCTGTCACTCTCTGAAATGATTGAAGCAGACTCCAAATGGCCACGTCAGCAGCCTGTTTTTTTACAAACCAGGGCTTCTGCTGTGTGTGGAAAGAGCATTACTGAAATCTGTCTCTTTAATGTTAAATGGACTAGTCATTGAGTGCTTGTAAATTATGTTTCAGTGCTTCCTGCCTACCTTGCATTGATTTTTGCTTATGAGTTACTTGATCATATGAACTTATAGTGGATCATAAATTGCTGCTGCAATTCATGCTAGAAGATGAGAATGAAAAATACTGGAGTTGCTGAGATAAAACGTTAGAGCAAAAAGAATTGAATATCCACTTTTCAATAGCAGCATGATTGCCAAAATTCTGTCCATAGTGCTCAATGCTACCTTATAGGTAAAACCATGTGGGTAACAGCAATTGTCAGAAACCCTATGGAACATAATCACTAACGTTTTATTCTGTAAAGTTCTGTAGTAGTAATAATTTTTTATATACAAACATTGATGCTCATCCAAAATCTTTCCTTTCACTAAAGGTGTTTGCAAAGGCCACCATGGAAGCAACAGAATACTTTCCTAGAGTGGAGGTGAAAATTGACATCCTAAAGTTGAGATTAATGTTGCTACAACTGTTTCCTAGGTTATGCTCTAGGAAAAACTGCCTTTTCACCAAAGTATGATTAACACGTGCTGTGCTTTAGGAGTTACCTTTTCTGTGCAAGATGTGTTTCCTGAAGGGTACTGTGGGAAGGCAGAACATCCTCTCTCAAGCCCAATGACAAATGAAGAGATCATTGGGCCTTAACTCCATCAAAAGTTCTTCTTAAGTCCTGATAAATGTTGCTATTATTGAGTCCTCAGAGAAGGAATCTTTTTTCTTTTATCTTTTTTTTGGTCCTGTCACCATTTGAACATTTAAAAAGTGTTATTTTGTGTAACCAGTATTGAAAATATTTACAGATGAAAGCCAAGCCTGGAAAAATTCAACCTGATGGGTTGTTACAAGTTACGAGCAATCCTGAAGAAGGAGTTTATAGGAGCAATCTGAGTTTGGGAACTGCCACTCAACTGGCTGTTCCAGAAGTGGTCCTGCTGAATGGAATGGGGCTGCTCCTGTGAGTTTAAGTAGGGACTGCAGAGTATGCCTCTTCGGAGTGATTATGGCTAATGCTTCCGCAGTAATGGCAGGGCTACTGATTGCATTTATGGATGTAATAGCAGTAAATAGTGCGCCAAACTACACAGCAGTGGCTCTTCTGATGTCCTCTATCCATTGATTCAAGCCATCAAGGCAGAGTACACACAGAGCTGTGTTCAGACGGAGTCAGCAGCATCCAGGTATCTCTCTGCAGAGGTATTCTCTTGAAAAGCCAGGACAACACCAAGCTGAGAATAGAAGCTAATGGATTCCAAAAAATAATATAGCTTACAAAATACATTGAAAGATTGCTTTATGCTGCTAGAGAAGTATGATGATCTCATTAATTAGCTGTAGAAATAAAAGATTAGCAGGATGGCACTGAGTTGTATTTGTGGATGACTGAGCACAATGTGGCACCATAAAGAACATGAAAATGATTGCACTGTGTGTATTATTCTGATGTTTAGTAATGCTGCAGTATGTGAAGATTAAACTTCTAATTGTGAATATTGATTTTTCTGGACTCTAGAAAGTGTAAGCTGAAATTGCACCAGAGCTGAGATTCTCTTGTTACCTGCAAAAGTAGGTTTTCCTATTAACACGTGTTGGTATCAGGCCTGACATACTTTGAACAGGAAGCCAGTAGGGGAGCTTTGGCTTTTCTCAGTAAGTTTTATTTGCTGTGTGGCCAAATGCCATGTTTTCTTTTCAGTTCAGGATAGCAAAATAAATATGCTTTGGTACAAGAGGTAGGAAATGATTGTTACAAGCTGACTGAGCATGGCCACTTCTGTTGAGGTTCTGTGTGGCAGTTTCTCTCAAGAAGGAAGTGTGAGAAGTCAGTCTTCTGTCCACTGTCTCCACTGTGTAATGAAAGGCAAACTTTGAGGAAATTCAAGACAAGTCCTTCTGCTTCCAGACCGGAGCTACTGTTTCCCTGGTGCCAGATGGCCAGGGAAAAGAAACTCCATTTACTCTCCTCACTCATATGTGCAAAGTTATTTCTGAGGCTCGAGCTGTTAAGGTGCAGCTGTAACATAATATGTCTGTGTTTTACCTTGTATAACATTGTGGGCTTCTTATTGTATTTTATAATACACTGATCTTTGTAAGTTATCCTAGGAAAAAGAAGTTCCCTAAATGCATAAGGAAGTTCACTCAGCAGGCAATGCCCATGTGATGGTCCCACAGAGTGACCAGGACTGGAGGAGATCATGGTATTTCTCCAGTTCTGACTGCACAGATTCTTCTTGGAAAGGCAGACCGTGACATGTGGGCAAGTGTTAGTGGAGGCTGAGCCTAGGGAGTGCTGTGGAAGAAGGAAGATGCCCATGACTCCTTTCTACCTGGTGGACAAGAAGGAGAAAAATTAATGGAGGAGAAAAAATTGTAATGGGCTGTTTGGTACCCAAGAGAGAAAGGGGATCTTGGCAACTGCTCTTTGTTGGACAGAAGTGACTGAGGTTGAAAGCCACTCTAACTATCATCTGAGTCAGCTTTGGTACATGTGGCAAATGTCAATGCAGTGATGGCAATGAAGTAGTTATCACATGCAAG
This sequence comes from Turnix velox, assembly GCA_013400935.1. Lineage (NCBI taxonomy): Eukaryota > Metazoa > Chordata > Aves > Charadriiformes > Turnicidae > Turnix > Turnix velox. The sequence goes on along the minus strand of VZTY01025081.1, from coordinate 230,001 downwards.
TGCTACCTTTAAAATCCTTTTAGATTTTGATGACTGCTGAATGGTACTATGTGCAGTGAAACCACCTGATGTGGATTCTTTCCTAAAACCTAAGATGGGATGTCCACCTATGTGAGAGGCGGGTGATTAATGTTGAGGCATTAACATAAAGCATAAGACTCTGGTATACACAAATTTTATAGAAATGCAATGGTTAAAGCATTTCAGATCTTGACATGGTTTATACAACTCTGAAGGCTGACTGTATTTTTCAAGTAAGCTGATATTCAATTGAAGGTTTCCTTCTGATTACTTCTTTGTAGACCTGGCTGGTTTGGAGCAGTTTGCAAAACAGAGGATGCTAATTAGCCATGGGCTAATTTTCTAATAAATGTAAAAGATACAGAATTCTTACCTTGGTGAAATTCCAGGCAGCCAAGAGCAGGATTGTATTAAAGAAGCTGTAATAGCATACAGGTGGAAAAATGGCACTGTAAAAACCTAAACCTAAAAGAGAAGGAAAGGAGGAGCATGTGGGAACAGAGGTAAAAGCAGAAAAACAGCAGAGGAAGAAAAGTCACTACAGGAATTTATTATTAGAGAAAGACGATGAAGCGAGGTGGCATTTCTAATGAAAATTCAGGAGGATTTTGTTCTCAGTAATTGCTAGATAAACGATAGTGTGGGTATTGAAAGCAAGTTAGTTTAAAATAAAAGACCCACAAAATGACTATTTTGAATTCCCCTCACCTTCTATATATCATTGCAGAAAGCCACTAATTTCAGAAGAGAGGAATCCAAAAATGTAATGAAAACCACTAAAAATATTTGAGTCCATTGATGGGACATCATCAGCTTGAAATCAAAGCAGTTTAAAAGAAAAATGGGTTGTTTTAGTAGCTGCAATTGCCCTTCATTCCCCTGTCAGTTCTCCTTGCAAGCATGTTTTCTTTCTTTCACAGTCCCTTTGTGTCCTTGTCACCGTGCAGAAGGCCCAGGCACACACATTGGGAAACTCATCAGCTATGTAGGTGAAACAGCAGAACTAGGCATAGCAAAAGGCCATAGTAAACAAAATGAAAACAATACTAGAAATTAAGGTTTTCTCCTTATCTTTTAATGCTGTTCATTTGCATCTTACTGAATTAGTGCTGAAGATGTTTTTAAAGAAATGCCATTTAAGTCTCCCATTTAAAACTGAGTGATTCATGGGGCTAAACATTTCCTGGTGGGTATTCTGAATACAACTGGGGCTGTTGAAGTTGCATTCAATTTTGAGCAATGCTGCTACAAGTGGATGTTCCTTGAGGGGCTGGAGAGAGGTACAGGTCTCTTACGTGGGACAGTGAGCTGTGTGGACTTTGCAGGCTCTTAGTGATCAATATCTAGGTGTATTCCTGGATTAGCAGATAAATGCCTGTAAGATGTTGCTTAACTGCAGAATGAGTGTCAGGTTTTTGGACAGAACTTTTTCTTACATGGTGTTCAGGTTTTTGAGTCAAAGGGCCATGAGACAAAGCAAAAACAAAGCGCTTTAAATTCCAGAGGAAGAATGTCCCTCCAGCCCTTCAGTTAACCAGTACCTCCTGTCTTTTACTTACACTGTGGTGTTTGCTTTAGAAAATGGAGACCAGAAATTCCTCTGTTAAAATAAAAATGAACAGAAATTTTAAGCAGGATTATAAGAGCCTCTCTTCTACATGAAGATGTGAAGATAGGCAGGTTGCCATTTAAATGTTCCAGGATACATCTGCTGTTACAAATAAATGCTATCAGTTGAGATAATCCTCAACAGTTGTTAAGTAGCAGAGTTTTGCCAGCTTCTCAGCAGAAATGGGCTCATCACAGGAACGAGCATCTTAACATAAATAGGGGGTTTCATTTCTGGGAGGCAGGGAGGAAGCTGGCCTTAGCATTTTTTTAATACTTTGAGCAGTGCTCAGAAACTTTGAGGTGATGCCTTTGAAGAGGCGAATGTGATTACCTAGATAGAGCTTAGTCTGACTCATAAACAAATCTTCAACTCCACTGGCAAAGCATATTTTCCCCCAAATCATGCCAGCTTTGTAAAACAAACCCACCCCAACACAGCAGAGCCTATTGGACACAAGTGGTAAATTTTTTGAACTGACAACATTCATTCATTGGAATAAACTCCTCAGAGAAGTAGAGTATTCCCCAACATTGAACACTGTTAAGAATCAGCTGGTCAGGGTGCTGGGCATTCTTGTCTAGACTTTGTGTTTACCAAGGAAGATTGAACTAGGTAGTCCTTGAGGTCTAATTTGGTCAGCTATTACTATATTCTGTGGTTTGGGTACTTATCTGTTCTCAGGCAGCCTTGTTCAGGCTGTGGCATGCAGGCAGGGCTGTGTGGGGAAGTCTGTCATGGCTGCTGCCCATGGGGTGATGTCCCTGTACAGTGACAAGAAGAGAGGTGCAATCCTGATGGCAGGCTGGCACCACTCATGAGTTCTTGCATCACTTCAGAAGCTGCTTTTGAAGAGACAAAGTGAAATGTGTACTACTCTGCTCTCCTCCCATGTGGATACACTCAGAGATGTCCTGTGTTTTGTTTTTGAACAGGAAAAGCCAACAACAATGTGCAGTGGGATGAGGACTCCGTAGAATACATGCCAGCCAATCCAGTCAGGATCGCATTTGTCTTGGTTGTTCATGGCAGAGCTTCTCGGCAGCTCCAGCGCATGTTTAAGGCTATTTACCATAAAGACCATTTTTATTACATTCATGTTGACAAGGTAATATATCACTGGTTATAAATTGCCTGTCTTACCATCTGTCAGTTTACCCATCTTTGTCATCTTCTGCATCTTCTCTTTACCTCTATTGCACAGAGTTCACATCACTTTTTGTCTCTCCATCTGTTACGTGTTTGAAGCATCTTTTTTTTCTAATGTTATTTTCTCTGTGTAACAGCCTTCATTTTTCCTTGTATGTCTACAAGTATCTATCCATGTCTGTCTGTTGTACATTTAGTTAACAGTAGCTGATAAGTTGATGCAGGTGGATGTGGTGACCCACTGGATGGAGGGCTGACCTGAGGTGCCTTGGGCTAGTGACTTTACTTCAGACTGGAAAAGGGAGGTGGTGCACTTGCCTCCTTTGCAGAAGCCCTTTGGGATATGCTGACCTGATGGGAAATAAGGAGTTAGTTACACTGATCAATTATTACCGTAGGTGTAATAAAAAGAATTAAACAGGGCTCTTTGTACATTCCCAAATTAGCATTCAGTAAAGAAGATCTCAACTAGAGTGAGTGAGTGAGTGCAAAGCAATGGCAATGCTCAGTGAGCTTAGAGTGTAGAGCTGATGTTGGTGAATACAGGGAGAGACAGTTTTGGACAAAGTAACTTGACTCTATTGCTTTTTTTTTCTCCTGTAAAGCGATCCAATTACTTGCACCGGCAAGTGCTTCAGTTTGCCAACCAGTACCCAAATGTGAGAGTCACTTCTTGGAGAATGGCAACTATTTGGGGAGGAGCAAGTCTTCTGTCCACCTACCTACAGACCATGCGGGACTTAATGGAGATGAATGACTGGCCATGGGATTTCTTCATTAACCTCAGTGCTGCCGACTACCCAATCAGGTACAGTGAGTATTTTAAGAATGCACATGTTTTGTTCCTTAAGGAAATATGTATTGAAGTATAAAAGGGATGACATATCCATGCTGGGCTATAAGAAGCAGAGATCAGAGGAGCAGTTTCTTCTGTCTTAAAGCGGAAGATTGCTCTTGGTGAGACTTGTGTCTGACAGCCACACTTTATCCAAGGAGAAAACCATCCAGCAAGGGACCATCTGAAAGAGAGGGTGAGTAAAGTAACAGGAGCTACTAGAGCTCAATAAATTAATTCCAGGCATGGAGAGATTAGTCCCTCCCAGGACTCTGATCAACAGTTTGATTTGACGTATCAGAAAGTGCTGAAGGTGTGAATATAGATTCAGTGAAGGTTAAAGGGATCAATTTCCTTTTTTTGGTACTTTTCCTGTGGAGGATAATGACAGTAGAAGGGACAAATAACTTGCTATGAGGCAATTATATCTTCAGCACCAACTGATGATTGAATGTCTTAGATGGCATCAGGCAAGGGACTTCACACACTGCCACATGACAAGGCTCATGATTTTAAATGAAATTATGTTATTTCTGGATTTACTTAAACCAGGCTGCACAACTGCAGTCTGTGAAGTTTATTAAATTGTGCAAAAGTAGATAGTCTGGAGGAAAAAAAAAGAAAAACCAAAGTAACTCCCCACCCACAAAAAACCCAAAAATCCCCCCAAGAATGTTTGCTGTAGGCTCTAATAATTTACAAGAAGAGGGAAGGAGGAGATGCTCCTTATGACTTCTTTTTCCCCGCATGTTGAAACAAATTGATGAAAGTAGAAGTAACTTTCTTGAGTGATTTTCTGGTGAGTGATGACTTAACTTGCTTAACTCACAGAAAATAAATGTATTGATCCTTTCACTGCCTGTTGCTGATCAGGTTTCTGCAAGATCTCTCTCAGAGTATTGGAACATGGGGATTTGAATTAAGAAATCATGATATTTCACATTGCATCTGATTTAAACCTTTCTGGTGTTCAACTGCAAGAGACCTAACAGTTTTTACCATGGCCTTGCTTTTAAGGGAGGGAATATACTTCTCTGTGTATCTCTTGAGTTTTGGGGAACGGTAGCTTGTTACAATTCCCTGTTGTTTACTTTCCCAGTAAGGAATGCTGCAGTGATGTTAAAAAGTAGACTCATTCAAGTACATAAAGGAAGAGGTGGTACTTTGAATGAAGTGAGATAAATTGTAGGAGAATAATTGCTGAAAGTCTAGTACAATTGTAGGCTAGTTCCATCAGATGTATGCAGTTATCCTTCTGTAGTGCTGAGTCTACTCTAAACATCATGTAATGCTGAGGCCATAAGCTGTGGTGATATCACTGCTCTTAGTTCCCTGGAGAATGAGTTGAACCACAAGGCCAAATGGGATCTGTCACTTGTAGGCGTGGCCATAAAGTGTCGCTGGAGTTGAGTTGACTGCACTCAGTTTGGTGTTAATGGATTCTTTGTAATAATGCCACAGCATCCTGTAGTCATTGAAATTCTAAACAAGTGCCATTCAACTGGACAAGTTCCAGGTGCTCATTTATTCATGGAGAAAATTCTTGAAGGTTGAACTTATCCATTGCAACCATTCTCTGAGCTGTATGGTGGGCTCTCGGTGGTTGGGCAGGCATCTGAGGTGCTTACTTCCCTTTATGTCTAAGTATTTTGTAGCCAAAACTGATAGAAATGTGCTTCCTCTCCACACCACAAAAAGTAAAGTCTTTTTCAATGCTACAACTTTAAAGGCTCTGACTTACATGTACTGTTAATTTTATTTTTACTATGGAATATAAGCAATAAACCCTGAGAAGGGTTATCTCATCAAATACATATGTGTCCTTTTCACAGTGGAAATGCTATAAATTAAGATTCTCTATAATCTTCAGAAAGGCATTGCCTCTCTGCATAACCCAGAAAGAGCTGATTGTTTTTCCAGGAAATAGTAAATAGAGTGTAAATAGAGTGTTTAAGGGCTTTTTTTTCCTTCTCATGCCGTGATTTGTCAGATAATGGGCATGGGGCAGTTTGCACTTCTCACACTGGTTACTCATACTGCAGTGTTTTTTTCTAGGTTTCCCTGCATAAGAACATACGAATTTTATGGATTAATAGTTTTTATCCAGAGCTGCTTCACATTAAGCTTTCACTTCCCATCTGCCATTCCATCTGTAACACTGAAACCTTTACTACTTCTCTTCTCATAATAAAAGCTAATCCAACCTTATAATTCAGAAAAATACGTTCAGTATGGGGGGTTAATATAATATGATGAAGCCTAAATCTGTCCGGGGAGCATCTGATTTGTTCACCAGCTACATTACAATTGCTAGGAGCCCTTCATCCTTGAGAAGAGACATCCAGAAGCAGATGTCGAGGATCATATTACATAAAGGCAGGGAAAAAACCCTAAACCCATTCATTTTGTGAGGAAAACATCTAGAAATGTGTGAAAGAAAACATATGGAAGCCAGGAAAATTCATATACTCTTCCTCATGCCTTTGTTTAATTTGTGGAGTAGAGTCTGTACATCTAGCACCTGGCACAAAAGAGAGATCCTAATCCATGTGCTTCTTCACCTGTCACTACAATGGAAATCACTGTCAGAGTCTGGACATAAAGGGACCTACAACAAGAATACTTTGTTTTCCTTTAGTCATGAGGCAGTATGTGATTTATTGGCCTAAGTGAAATGATGTGGTGCATCCAATCTTGATTCCATTCAGCTTTATTAAATATTCTCATCGGGAAAAAGAGGGATGAAATAACTAAAGACGGATGTCTACTAGCCACTGTGAGGTGGGAGGTTGTGTGACTGCCCCTCGTATTGCTCTGGCTTTGTCAATAGAAGAGCTGCACATGGGTTCTCAATATCTCACAGTCATTGTGAGAAATTAAAGAAACCAGCACCTTCCTTCTTTTTCCTTAACTTTTTTAATTTTAGTGGCATTTATTCATGGGTTTTTTTTGTTTGAGAGCCTCTTTTAAAAACTCTGTGAGAAAGCTACCGATGTCTTTAACCTCTTAGTTTACATGGGTATCTATTTGCATTATTTATTGTGTCTGACAAACAGGATCAGGTAGTCAACCTTATGTTCAGGGACTGAAATTTCATTCCCAACAAGGTGAACTATAGTAGAGCATCTATTGATGCTGAATGTTTAATGTGCTTTGCAGGAGTCCTTGGATAATGTGGCAGGTGAAGTGTTGCACCACTTAAATTAAGAAGTTTAATGAGATCATTTAACAGTGAATGTCATGTCAGTGCTTACCTGGCCACAAAGCTTGTATAAAGAATAAGCATAGTGAAACATTTGAACTATTTATAATTTACAGTAAATCACTAAGGCTCAATCACCAAAGGGATCACCAAATTTAATTGCCAGCTAATGCCTGGTCTTTAATAAAGGTCAAGCAAAATTATTAGCAGAAGCTTGGGGAGTGCTTCAGAACAGTAAGAAAATTGAGTGGCCTATTGGGGGAGCCAGGAATGCAGATACCGCTGCATTTTCAATTATGAGTAATCAGGTATAACAAAGGAACTGAAAAGAAAACAAATGAAACTACTTGTGCTTTACTGTTTGGCAGTATTTTAAAATAAGGGTTGTGCAGCTGTATATTCCGTAAAAGCCTGTCTTGTAAAGTCACTGTAATGGAGATTTTGGTCTGGACTTGAATCATAATTTAAATAATACTTGGGGAAGGATGGCTACAGACTTCAGGGAATAAATGGGATAATGTGACTGGGACAAGTCCTTTAAATAGGTGCCAATTAGGTGTAATTTACAGAGATCATTTCTGTTGGTCAGAATCACACTTAGAAATCAAGACAAATGAGCTAGTAGAGAACTATTGACTGACCTGCTCTTGTTTCATTGTCTTGTCCTCTGATGGTCAAGGTAACATCATTAATGCTAAATAGCAGTATTCATCTAAAGATTTAAATGCTTCTTTAGAAACTTGCTGGATGCCCTTTAAAGCTGTCAAACCATTTTCTCAGGTCAATGTTTCCAGCTTGGTCGGCCAGCAGTGACAGGCACTCTGACTTGGTCCTACTTTTCCTCCTGCAGAATTGCACTCCTGACTCTTTGGAAGAGTTGTTAGCAAAGACAACCACTCAAAATCAACAGTTTTAATTAAACTCCTGCCAAATCCAAATCTGGTAGACAGCCTAGTAGTGATAAAGCTGTCCTTTCACTCTTATGGTGTCTTCACAACTTTCATCTCTAGTAACTTACATGGCCAATTCCTTCACTGGGGCTGTACTGAGGCTGCTGCCTTTGGATATCAGGAGAGGAAACTGAAGACAAAATGGCTGTAGGGAAAATTAACTACTTAAAATTCTTCTCCTCTACAAGCAGCCAGATGAGGTGTTGGCTAATGCAGCACCAGAGTGATGGCTTCTAAATTGAGGACCCTGGGAAGCAAATTTTTTAACCGGAGAGAAAAGGGTGGGTGTGCATGAAGTGGATCATCAGGCTCTCATCCTGGTGGTACATAGAAGTAATTACAACCAACAGGTAATGAGAAAAAAGTTCAGCCATTGGAAAAACATCCGTGTTTTAGCCACTGGCCCAGATTCATCCCCTGCAAAACATGGGTGACTAGCACTGAAACCAGGAGCTTAGCTTTCACAGAGAGCACTCTAGCATTGTGAGAAACAGCTCAGACCTTAGTTGTGCCGTCTTGACAGTTATGAACTGGAAAATCCTAAAACCAGCAGGGCTGGTGGAAGCTGTATAATGGCAAATAGGATCACTTCTCATCACTTCTCATCAGTTGACTTGATTTAACAAGTCTATGTCTCGTTAACTTTAGAACTCTTACATCTTGCTTTTGTGGCAATGTGAAAGCTGTTGCAAGATATGAAAACCTGCACAGAGTATACTGACTATCCAGGGCTGGATTTGACTTTACCCCCCATGTAATGGTGCTCTGAAAGGCAAGCCTTGCTACTAGACTAATGTGCCAGGCACTAGGTGAATAATACAGCAATTTTAAGGTGCCCTTTTGAATGTTAATCCTGAGCTGAAGCACTGGTAAATCCTATCTGTACATCTAGATGGGAGTGCAGCACAGGTAGCTTCTGCAGCACAACATCTGTTAAGATGCCAGTGCCTGAGGTTTTTATCTCAGAATTGTAGCTGACATTCTGTGCAGTTTTGTTTGCTCGGAATATCTTTATCTGGCAAGCCAGATGTCAATCCACTCTTAATGCTTCACAGGGAATCTTTTTTCCCATCCAAAAAGGAACTTTATCAGTGTTTTTCTTGAATCTGCATTCTCTGAGAATTTCAGATGTGCTTCTTTCTTAAGGCCCTCAAATAACCTTTTCTCCTCCTCTTTGCTCACTTTGCCAGCACATTTGACTGAGATGTATCTATGTTTTGAAGGTTATCTTTTCCTTTTGCTATCCTGCTTCTCTCTTCTCTTGTTAAATTATCAGTGGGTGGCAGAGCAATGGTTTTGCACATGATTACAAATGGGTGGGGTGAAAGGTTGGAACTCTTGTGGTTTAAAATTTTTATTTACATCTGGTGTTAACATAATGTTTTCTTCAATCTGACAAATTGATGGGAGATCCACCCGTTCTCTGTGCAGATGGAGCAGCTGAGGTCACTCTTTCTCCACTTCCTCTCCTGGGTTTAAGGCTATAAAGCAGCTTTTGTTTTTTGGATTATTCTGAAATCTGCAGTTCTTAGTAACTTCTGTGGATAGTGCTGCTGAAACATTCTCCATGGTACCCTTGTTCTGGCAACAGAAATAAATTCACTCTAAATGGAGACTTGTTTGACTGTCTAGGCCACCTCTACAGAGGATGTGGATTGAGGATGCATCAATAAAGCACATTTTTAGAATAGTGATGTTACTCAAAGTACTCTTGTACTTGGCAGCAGGTTATCTTGTCGATTGCAGTGCTAAGCACCCAGCCCTTCGTCTCTTCTTATGTGAATTGAAGCATTTGAACCAGTGTCTGAGACCACTCAGAGGGGCTGCTTGACAGATGAAAGTCCCAGATGCCAAGCTTTGAGTTTGAGCAGTGCAGCATCTGAGCACTTGCTGAGCTGCCTGGCTGGTGTCCTCTGCTCCTTTGTCTTGGCTTTGGGGCTGCTCGCAGGGAGGCTCTCCAGCAAAAAGCCAAAGGATTTTTATCTGCTTGCCATTTCCTTTCTGAATGCAATTTATTATCTTTTTTTTTTTACTTATGACTGAGAAGAAAGTCTGTCTCCTGAAAGAGAATTAAATTTAAGTCTTCACTGGATGCCATTCAGCCTGATCTATAAACAATAACAGTACGAACGTTTTGATTATGTGCGCCATTTGTTCCTAGGCAACACAGTTATGTTTTTTATCTTCAGGATGCTCCAATAATATCTAGGATAGTTTTATTTTGTTAGGGTAACTGATATGTTGGGGCTGAGAAAGGCATTGAGCTCTGTGAGACATCTTGCCAGCTCAGCTATTTCCCCATCACAGCTCAAGGTCTATTTATGGAACCAGTTTTTCACTTAAAATGGGTCTTTGTGAATAAATAATCTGGAGTAACCAAGTCAAAACCAGATTCCTTTGTGCAGAATTGTTCTTGATATTAAAATCTACAGTTAGTGAAATTCCCCACTACCTGTCTTGTAGAGGTGACTCAACTGCTCATTGCACTTTTGGGCAAGAAGCTACAGAGGGGTTTAAGAGGGTGGCAGCATGTTGGTCATTAGGGTAAATACCAGATTCTACTTCTTGCATGCTCTCCTGCAGCTTTGCTTCAAGTGGCTTTTACTCTGTGGATTTGATTATGAGGTGTTGAACAGAAGCTGCAGAGAAAAACACATCCTTGTAGTGTTTACCTGGGTTTTTAAAACAGAAAATCTTTAAACTGTTCAGCTGGATTTGGTGTGATTTTTTTTTTTTTAGGTGTTTTTTTTTTTAGAAAGTTCAGTAAAACAATTACCAAATTCCAAAAGCTAAAACTGCTTGAAAGAAGGAAACATTCCTAGTATAGCGTTCCATTTTAAGCACACTCTCCCTTTGTGGCCTCACTGAATTCTCTCAGGAAATTAAAAATCTGTTGAAATTGCTGTTAAGACACCTTTTTGTTTAGATTTCAGGATGCAACCTACAATAAAACAGCTGCAAAGTAATATCTGGTGGCAGTTGAAAGTAACAACGTGTGCTATTATGCCTTTCTCAAGTCACTTGTAAGTAGTTTCTAACCAAAAGTCCATCAAAGGGTGAGCAAAAATGTTGTTTTGAGTCAGCCTTTTAGTGGTGATGTTGAAATTTAAATAGGAAGGAGAGGAATAGCCAAATGGATGAACAGCTCCTCCAAAGTAGAGCTAAAAATGTAAGAGTCGAGTCAATTTCTATGTTAAAGACTTTTTTGCCCAATTTAAAGATGAATTCCATTCTTGTCTTGATATTAAATCATAAAGTTTGACATTTTTTTATTCAGGGTTACTGCATGGGTAATTTGAATGGAATCATTTGCAACAGAATTAAACCTGCTTTGAACAACAGACAATTTTTTTTTAAGTGCTTCTGTATAAATAAAATGCAGTAGTAGTGGGACAATTGTGCAGTCCCAGCTGCCTCTTCCCTTTACTCTCATCAAGATACCTGTGTCTGTGTCCAGTGCTTGGCTGTGAGCAGGGCACCTCTGCCCATGCTTTGTCCTTTGGGATGTGCTGCAGAATGTAGCTGTTTGCTTTGGCTTTTACAGTTGCATTTTGTTCCAGTTGAGGACTTAATTTCTGCTCATCCTCCACAGCACTGTTAGATGCAATTCATAAGCAGTGGTGCTGAATGCCATTGGCATGTAGGTGTAGGCTGATCAGAGGGGATGAGGCCCTGAATGGTTCACTGTAGTACTCGTTCCACTCTGCCACATGCTGATTAATTACATCCATCATTCAGCATTACTTGATGAACCAGCTGTAGGCACAAGCATCTCTAACCTTTCATCAGGATAATTGCACTCTTTGCCACATTAGGAACTGGTTTGGTGCCAAGTCTTTTCCAAATACAGACTTCATCTCTGTGTAGAAGTTTGCTGCTCTGGAGTAAGTAATCTTGCAACAATGCATTCTTGGGGCAGCTGAAGACCAAGAGGTCTTTAAATCCAGATTGGTTGTTTGTGTTGCATGACATCCTTGAAGGATGTTTTAGCATAGACTCAGATCATTGTGTTCTGAAGATGGGATGTGCCATGCCAGTCAGATGCATGGTAGCTCCCAGATGGTTTCCATGGCAGGGGCTTGCACAAACTATGTCTTTACATGCTCTATGAGGGCTCTATGAGTGTTATTGACAAGCCTTTTTATGGGTGGTATCATGAAGGCCCTGAAACTCTTCCCCACAGGCTCAAGTCTTGTTGCTGGTGACAGCTTCAGAACAGGTGAGGGCTAAAACGCCCTGATCTGTCCTCTGTATGTGAAACTTGTCCATGTGGTGTGTGTCAAGAGATACCAGTGCTGGTTATCATTGCATGGTTTCATGACTAAGACTGTATTGGTTGCAGCTCTGTTGAGTACAGCAGTGAGTGCTCCCATCCTCCCCAAGTGTCTTCTTGTCAGCTCGTTTTATGTTATTTAATGAATGTATTTGTTCCCATTATAGTTTTCTCCTCTGCTATATGTTTGTGCCCCTCATCCCTGTGCTGCATTTGTCACTGTCTTACTCCAGAACAGTCCAAATGAAGAGTAGAGCAGGTCATTCACTGGTACAAGTTGTCAAAATAAGCTTATTCCTCAGCCCAAATAAAGGTAACAAAATGTGACCTTCTGTTGTTAAAACCAATTAAGTTTCTTTCCATCAACTCTCAATTCATTATCCCTTTCACCCCCCAGGCCCTGTTCTTCCATGTTTTCAGGCTTGGTACAGAATTAATGTTAAATCCTATTAGCCTGACCCCATTTTCCCCATTTTGCCTTCTGGTCCTTTGAATTGATGCGCTCCGACAGGTTGATTCAGCAGCTCAGGGACCAAAGGGAGTGGCAGGTTCATGAGGAGCTTCAGGAAGGGCTTGTTTTACTCTAATTCACTTTCATATTACTTTTAAATGTGGTTTGTGAGAGGGGAGAGGGCCTCAGCAGCAGAGTCTCACCAGGAGGGGGAAGGGGCTCTTGGCTGCATCCCTGGCACAGAGGGCACCACGTGGCCCCTCAGCTAGTGGGGTCCCACCACTCATTTCTTAGGGTAATTCTAGTTAGGAGATTAAAGCTCATCATTGGATCAGTATATGATTTCTTCTTGCTCCTTTCCTTGGGAATTGTGGGATTAAAACAAAAAAGAGTTCTTTACCCGGATAATCTTTCCTGCTGCATCAGAAGGACCATCTGCTCTTAGAGCAATGTTGGCCACTTTTTGTATGGGTTTATGCCACAGATTAAACAGAGAGATGTCAAGGCTTGACATCAATATTGAGTGACAAAGCTATGCATTGTGGTCTCTCAGAAAGACCTTCCCTGCTCCCATTGTGCAGCAGTGGTCCCAGATTTCCTACTGCTTATAAGTTTGGTATGAGCACTTTCCAAGTGTTGGGTAGTCTCTGCATTGTGTAGTAGTAGGGCATGTGCCTAGTGAGCTTTGTAGAAGACACCAGACCTTTGCACTGGGGAACACACCTGCCAAGCTTTCCCATGTGTGGGGAGAAACATTTTCAAGTCCTGCAGTGAACTGCTCTTTGTTGTATTGCCAAGCATGTGCTGCTGATTTTGAAAGTGGAATAGGGAAGATGTGATAGAATGGCTCTCATTTCCTGGTGTGATAAATGGGTGAGGGTGAGGCAATGGAGTGACTTACCTGTAGACCATGGGCAGCACGTGGGCAGAGCAAGGGTGAGTTACATTTCAGAAAGTGGGAGATGACCAAAACTTAACATTAAAACTGGAATCAGTGACACCTTAACAACTGTATCAGAAAAGCACAGACTTCTCATGATTCTGAAGTTACAAGGCTGTTAAGGCTGACTGAGGAACACTCTCAGTGATGGATCTGGTGTGTGGATGTCTTTTCACACACAGCCTGGCCCTGCCTGATACCTGTACATGTGTCACCCTCATGTTATCCTTCCGCATGTGATGAGAGGATCCTAGTCTCAAGATGGGGAGTGCTGTGCCCTTTGCTGTGGTTTTCACAGCCCAGCAGCAGGATCACAGCCTGGACAGATGCACTGATCCCCAGGCAAAGCTCTGCCGTGATAAGCAGGCAGAGGAGAAGGCAGTGGTGTTAATGTTGCTTATGACTGAAATTTCACATTAAAATAGTTATTAAAGTCTCTTTCTTCCCACTTCTTTGGAAGAAGATGAGAATTTTTTATTATAATTACTCAACCTAATGAACAAGTTCTTCCTACTGACTTGTGCAAATAAAATTGAAGATGGATGTGGGAATGTGTAAATCAGATTAAATGAATGGTTGCTTTAAACATATGCTCATATTTAACTTTAATTTCCTCTCTCTTGCACAAAACTGAGTAATTTTATTCTGAAGATGGTGAAAAAAATAGCTGAATGTAAAATATGCTGTGTGTAATACACATGGTGTAAACAAAAAGATCCCACTGAGCCCAATATCCAGGTTTTTTCTTTTAAGCAAAGTCTTGCTAATTTGAGTAATGGACTTGTTGATCATTTCTGCAGCTCACTCCAGTTGCTTATTTAATCAGTGATTATTGTTTTCATCAAAATGGGATGTTTCATGTAGGCAGATGAGGTTCTGCATGAATATGGAAGGACAGATAACTGCTGAAAAACTCCAAGCAGGGAGCGTCATTCTGTACGAAATAAAATCCCAGTGCTTTGATAAACCTAAAAATCTATCATGTTTGTTTTTAATATTTAAATATCCTTGGGTATAAGCAGATGGTTTTGCAAGTATTTAATTTTTTTAAACATATTTTTCAGCAAAAATATATGCAGCTGGCTCAGTTCTTTTTGTGACACGAAGCGCTCATGTCTGTCTTAACTCTTTGTGTTGCATCCTTGCAAATGATAGTCTCACATCAAAAGAAGGATGGCCTGTGTTTTGGCACATCAAGAGTTCATGTGTTAGCTTGTTAAATCTGGTAGTTTTCTTTGGTGATCTCTGCATTAATGCAGTTGACTATTAATGGTTTCTATTGTATACCAGGTGAAGGCAACTGTGTGAAGTTATCTTGGCAAATACATTGCAGCAGCTCTTAGAGTCAGGTAGTAACTGGCAGCAATTACTTATCCTGCCACTCTGACACATTAATGACTAGGCCTTGTGGAAAAAATGGTTGCTCAGGAACTTTTCCTGTGGAGAGTAACCTGCCATGAAGCAAGTTAGCAGGGAAAAACAGAGCAGTTCTTGGAATGATAGGAAGACAGTGCTAATTTGAGTCTATAATGTGCTGCCACATATGCCATCAGCATATCTTCAGACCCCAGTCAGTCTAGCCTCTAACTGGGAAGCACCGCAAAGCTTTTGTTATGATTTTCCATAGCCCATCCCAAGATCATGGAGCCAGATTTATTGTCTGGCTTACACCAGTGTAAACTTGAGGGCGCTGAACTGATCCAGATAAGAAGACAGAATGAGATGCAGTGTTTTGCATAGGGCTTTGTCAGCTGAAAATAGGATATGAAAATGAAAAAAGATTTCTTGTCACTGTTTGAAGCAATTGCAACAGGGAACTTGCCTCACCATCCTCATAGTAGCTTAGCAGTACCTGGAGGGGGCCTGCAGAACGGCTGAGGTAGAACTTTTTAATAGGTTCCAGGATGGCAGGACTAGGAGTAATGGATGCAAATTGGAAGAGGGTAGATTTAGGGTGGAGATAAGAAAGGAGTTCTTTCCTGTTGAAAGGTTGGTGAGAGACAGGAAGAGGCTGCCCAGAGAGGTTGTGGATTGACCCTCGTCCCTGGAGGTTTTTAAGGTCAGGCTGGATGAGGCACTGAGCAACCTGGTCTAGTGGGAGGTGTCCCTGCCCATGGCAAGGGATTTGGAACTAGATGATCTTTGAAGTCCCTTCCAACCCAAACCATTCTGTGATTCTATGATCAAGGGTACTTGGAATAGTAGTATTTTAAGAAACAAAATAATGGTTAGTTTTTGTACAGCACCTGAGAGAAGAATGGGCAGAAAGTGCATTTACCAACATTTCTGTCATTCCACAAGTTAGTTTTTCTACTGGGAGAAAACCCTTACCGTCACAGTATTTTTAAAGAACACACTAAAAAGAGAGAAAATAACACCCAATGCATGTTTTTTTCTTTGTGTGGTTAAAATTAAGTGAATAACATCATTAAATTTAGATATTCTGAGCATGAGCACTCTCAGAACCTGCATCTCAGTGTGAATAGCAATGTGGTTAAAGCTGTGTGGCTCATCTGCACAGTACACTGCTGCTTCCTGCTCTCTTTCTGTCACGATGATAATTTCTGTCAACTCTCAACTTCCTTAGAAATGGAAAAGTAAAATATGTGAGACCTTTGGCAGTGTAATGTTAAAATAACCTTTCCCTGTGGAATTTTCAGAGATAGCTTGTGTTCATTAGTTTTGCATTCTGCATTCAATCATTTCATAAAGTCTTAATAGAAAAAGGTTAAAAATGTTCAGAGTTGGACTCATTGATGTCATCCACCTAACTGGTACAGTTTTATCATGAAAATCACAGTTATTTCCATTTATCCTAACCACAGCTACCTTGGAAAGTTGCTGACTAAAGTGTTAATGGCAGCTATTAGTGGAATGACAGCTAAAGTGACTAGGAACATTGGCCTTGTCATACTTCGAACCCATCTGACTGCATGTGACAAGTTTCCCATGAAATTCTTTATATGTGCAAGCTCACCTGCTCCTGCTTGAGCTCATGCTTCTACCCCCTTTGTATCACTAATGTGGGAAGAATTAATTTTTAACCAGAGCAAAGGCTGCTCTTCTGGTAATCTGCCACATGATAGTATGGAGAGTGAATCTGGATCAGAATGAGTCCTGCATAGTGCTGCTCAGGGGAGAGCAGAGTTGAGCTGAATTGTAACCTTGCTGCTGATGCTCCTGGCCCTGATCTGGAGCAGCAGCTGGGCCCACCCTTGGACCAGTCAGACACTTTCCATTCTGCTGCTGGGGTATGTTGTCCTGTCTGCAAAGAGAGACCCAAAACATATATATGAATATCCCTCACATGCTCATTAGCCTCAGCAGGAGTGGTAATATTTAACTATTGACTCTACCAGAGAACAAAATTAAAACAGAAGATTGTATGTCAGGCTGATTTTTCGGTTTGTAGATTTGTTTTGGTGGAATCAAAAGACAAAAAAGACTGGAAAAAACTATAAATGTGACAGCCAAGA
Source organism: Turnix velox (assembly GCA_013400935.1). Taxonomy (NCBI): domain Eukaryota; kingdom Metazoa; phylum Chordata; class Aves; order Charadriiformes; family Turnicidae; genus Turnix; species Turnix velox. The sequence continues at coordinate 213,095 of VZTY01025081.1, read as the reverse complement.
TAAACTATAACTAGACAAATTGCTGTCATTCAAGGCAGAGGTTGAGGTGGAGAGCAGGCAAATGTGTATGTTTCTACAATCATTTGTCCTTTTTTTTATACTTGCAAACAATTTTCTGCTTGTGAAGAGGTAAATACACCAAAGCCAAAATGAAATCATCTACTTAGTTAAGACTGGCACCTTAGTTTAGGAGTCAGCTGAGAACAAGCTGAGTAAGCATCAAAACTGTGTCACTTATCCAAAAATGCTAAATATTTTGCATTAGACTCTGATTTGAAGTGCTTAAGCCCCACATTGCACTTTTTTCTCTTTACCAATCTGCATTATTTTAATTCCCAAATATGAATAACATGAATGTCAGTAGAGCTTGATAAACAGTTTTTGCCAGCACAGATAAAAATGAGTTTTCTTCTGTACATCTGGGTCGACTAAATGACATCTCTTGTGAATACAGCAGGAAAGGAATTTTGCATTGCTACAGTATATACCTTTAGCATGGTTTCTAGTCCTTATCAAAGTTAAACACACGTTTCTGCCTTTACTTTAAAAATATTTGTTGGAAATAGGCCTCTTTAGCCAAGGCTATCTGTGAAGTACTGCAGCTCTGGGCTAGCAAGATGGAAAAAAGATGATGCTAATGGTGATGTGCTGATGATTTGTAAACTTCAGTAGAGAAATAAATAGAAATTTGTTTAGAAAATGCTAGTGAAACTTCTTCTTCCTTTCTAGCAAAATGTCTGTGAGTTAAATGCATCAACACCAGGTTCTTTAGGAGAATAATTTATGCTGCATGAGCTGATCTTTTGATTATTTTTATGTGTACCAGGTTCTTTGCAGTTGCACAGTTGGAAGGAGCTTTGGAAGCTTTTGTTATTCAAGTGTTTTTTCAGTGCATTCATTGTTGCTAAGCATACATATAATCTAGGCTTAACGATTGCATGAAATTAGATTTACAAAAAGAAAACTACTTTACATAATGCATTTCATCATGTTGCTGTAAAATACATAGGTTGCTTTAAAATTAGGAAAAAAGGAGCTGCTTGGCATTACAGGATGTTTTTCTTAGTTCTTTACTTTTTATCGCAGCAGTAGGGATGCTCTGAAAACATCATTTTCACATACAAATGAGTTCCTAACATCAGTTCAGAGTTTCTCCTGAGATTTAGTTGTTTGGGTTTTTTTTTAAATGTTTTGTAAACATCAGTGCATTAAATCTCAAACCATGGGTGAGTTGTGTGATGTATCTGTGGCAATGATAGAGAAACTGAGGCACAACTGGGTTGACCTTCCTGGAAAAGTCTCCTTAATAAGTGTACGCATGCACCTAAGAGATTTGAGATCAGTGAAAGGACAGCTCTCAGAGTTTAATCATGTGTGTAATCATTCCACATGCTGCTTCCAACATGTAGACCCTTCCTTATCCATGAGGTAGTTTATAAGACTATAGAGGGAAATTTGCATAATTTCAGAATGAAAATCAAACTATAAAATAATTTAAAATCAAGTAAATTACTTTATCCCTAGCAAATAGCTAAAGAAAGCAACAAGTTAAGAAGTTTTAATGAGTGCATGTGCTAAGTATTTTGTTATCATAAAAAGCTCTAAGGTTTATTAGCTGATACAGGGCTGGAGTTTTTCATTAGCCAAAGGCATTTCAGGGTTTCATGGGATATAGCTGAAAACATTCCAAACAAATGAATATTCTATTTTAGAAGAATAATGAGATGTTGAGGGTTTTTATAAACTCCAAAGTTTGCTAAACCAATATCTCTAATTAGATGAAGAAGGTCTCTATAGAGGCTTTGCATCAACGACTGTGCACATAGCAAATGTTTTAAGCATTTACATATCAAATACTGCTGGCAGTGTTTTGGCTGCAGTCCCGAGCTGTAGATAGTTTTAATCACATTTGTTCATTAATCCTTGGTGGAATTCTCTTATATGGTCTCTTTAGGATTTTCATTTAAGCATGTGCTGCTGCTTGTCAGCAATGGGCTTATTTATTTTATTTTATGAATGCCATCTGAAGCCTTGAATTTATAGAAAATAGGCTGTGGAGTGGCTCAGGAAGCAGACGAAGGAGTATATTCTTTTTCTCCCAGTAGATCTCTCTTTTGTAGCCAAGCGTTTATGTACTCTCACTAGGAAGAGGTTTATTCAGCAGTGTGACATTTAAAAAAGACTTTCACTCTTTTGTGACTGTGTTAGTTCTTTTTTCTTTTCCATGGGAAACAGACAATGGTTGAATGGGAAGCAGTAATTGAAAGTACAGCAAAGATGATTGTATTTCTAATAAAATGTCTGGAGAGTCATACAACTCTGACAGAGCTGCAGCAAGTGGAGCTGCATCCCGTCTGATGACTGATCAGTGCCTGGAGCATCAAAATGCAGAAAGCTTCTGCTTTAAAATACACGGGCACGACTTCCAGCCCAGATGGCAGAGCTGCTGCTGGAGCAGAACTCTCATCTCTCAAGTACTGGAGTGAACTGAGCTGCTAAGGCAATGGTTTTCTTCCATTATCTTTTTTTTCTGTTAAACCTGACACAAAAGACAAAACAAACCAGTTGCTGTTGTAGAATCAGTTAACAGTCACCCAGAGGCTTCCATGAGCCTTTGGCCTCTGGAATCATATCCGTCATTCTCATTTTTATGGTATTTTTTACAAATGAGAATCAGCTCTTGGGAATCGGCTTCTCTGAGAAATGCCTGCCATGGTAATATTTATTCTCTGATAGATAGCAAGGGCTAAATATAGCCATTCCATTTCTCTGCATTTTTAGATGGCAGTTGGTAGTTTTTTCTTTCTGCAGCCAGGGTCTGATTCCTCTGAGCTTCCCCATGCACTATGTTGATGTAGGGATAAAGGTCAGACTACAGATCCAGGGTACGAGAGCTGAACCCTGCAGTGAGAGGGTTAATTTCTGTGTTGTTGTACTGTATTGGTACAGTTGATCACCTCACTGTAAGCATTTCCTTCCAGAAAAGGTCTTTTAGGCTTTAGCTTCTTTCTGCTGACTCATTCTTCTGTTGTATCTGTTGGTCAGGTTACCCATGCACACACCCCACGTGTGTTGACTGCTGTCATGGAAGGGCCAGCCATGATCAGGGGCTCTTTTGGAGTAGGAAGATCCCACCCAGCTTCACTGCCAAGTGCTGCTGTGTGCCCCAGAGGATGTGAGATAAAAGCTTTCCAAGTGCACTGGACACTATACATACATAGGTGGGAATTTGCAATAATTCTTCTGGAAGAAGAAATCCTCCTTCCCACCTCCTCTACAGCTCACTGTGATGCAAGGCTGGTGGGGGATGCAGAACCTGATCTGCTGCTCTGAACAAATAAGAGAGAAAGGGCAGCAAGGGGAGGATAACCCCAGGCTAGGAAGAGTCAAATAAATACTCTCCTTCTGCTGTAGGAGTCTTGGCAGCAGTGGCATGTCCTAATACTTTACAATAATGTGTTAAGTAAGATTAAATTAATCATTTATTAGAATCAATGAGCTTAATCATAATTATTAGAATTTATTGAAAAGAAGGATAGCAAAATCAAAGGCACTCTGCTCCTGCACTCCCAGGCTTTGTGTGCACTTCTGCAAGTTTAACTTGGGGAGTAATGTCATCCTTAACTCTGAGTAGATCAGTTTGCCCCATAATTCCAGTTTTCTTCTCTGGAGTCATAATCTTCTCTAGGGACTGTCTAGAAATAGTTTCTTGGCAGAGAGCTGCTGAGATTGCTATGTGTCTGGGCTCTGTAGAGCTGTGTCTTCACACAGTCGAAGGGTCCTGGGTACAGAAACTCTGGAGAGGAGTGGGGCAGTTATGAATAGAAATAACAAACCTTTTGGGCACTGAGAGAATTTGGAACACTTTTGCCTTATGTCTTCTGATTTGATGTTTTCTTTCATCATGATTGCTTCGCAGACCCTTCATTGCTGCTTCAAACCACATCAGCCTCCTTGCCCTACTCTCCTGAACACGTTCTCGTTTGTGTTTGTTACTCTGCTCTTTAGAAAATTCAGCTTCTTTTATCATACTTCCCTACCTCTCCAGCAGGTCTGTTGGATCAAAGTTTGGCTGTTTCATGTCCTCTCAGTGATGTTGTGGTTAACATAGCAATTACTTATTGCTACCAGTACTTAATGAACTCTCACAACATAGGCACACTTAGTTTCTTGTGCTGGGAGTGTGTCAGTAATATCTTATGTGTTCTGTTCTTGCTTCAGGATTCCTCTTTCTATTCCTTAGACCTCTAATTCTGATCTTGACCCTAAGTGTGTTTTGATCAGCAGAATGAGCTATTCTCCCTGTACTCATAACTTTTTAATTTACTTTTTAGACAAAAAATACTTGGAATATGCTTGACATGTAACTTTTCCTTATACCATGATGGTTTGCAAAAGATTTTGTGTCAGATCTATGTTCAGTGAATTATTCCTGAATTATTGTGGAGTCATAGCCAAATTTATTTTTGAAGGTGTGGAGCTGATATTGCCCACAGTGTCGTCTTCAGCTGAAAATATCAGCTTTCCATTGCCTTACTTAAAGAAAAACAGGCCCATGTCTTTAGTATTTCTTTGAAGGAGTGCCAGAGGCACTGTAAATAGCTGCTGCCAGAGGCACTGCCATGGTGCTGAGACAAGAAGAAGGGTGGTGGCAATCTGTGCTGGAGGCATTTAGGAAATATACCCCTGAAGGCAATATTTTCTGAGAGGTGAGGGGGGTTTTAGCAGCATCTATGGTGTGTTCAGTGCCTTTGATTTTTCTCTTTAATGTAATGTGGTGGAATAATTCAGAGGTGATGTGCAGCATCCTCATGATACTGGGGCCTGAAGAAGCAGGTTGAACGAAAGCTTAATAGAAATTCAGTGTGCTGTCATGCTGAGCACAGAATTGGTTAGCTGCAGAAATCTACTTGTCAAATAACTAGAAACTTTTACCAAATGGCACACCTAACTGACAAACACTCTTTTAATAAAAAAAAAATTAAAATTATAAGTAGGATCAGGATGCCTCTAATGCTTTTATGAAGTGGAATAACATAATTTGTTAATTATTTTGAGAGCTAAAAGTCATGTGGACGTTCATAATAATTATCTAAAAAGTGAGAAGACCCAAGTCCAAGTACATTTGGTAGAGCACTGCTGAATAGTAAAAATAGGTTGATGAGAAATCTGAACATGATGGTGTTTTATTGAGTGGTGTGGATTGTTACTTCAGTTGATTGGGTTTTTATCCTGTAAGGAAATTAGAGCTCAGGCACTTTCAAACTTGGTTATATTTCTGAAGATCATCTTTGCGTGCCAGTTTTTTGCCTAGAAACTCACCCGAAGATGTCAGCCATTGAAACCATTTCATGTGGAAGCATTGCTAAGTAAATTTGCTAAATGCCTATTCATCCCAGTAAGATGGAGACTCACTGGAGCAGCAAATGTGAAAATCTGCACAGCTTACTCCACAGAAAGCAGTTTTCTGAGGCTGCTAAATTGAGATGCAGAGTCTGACCCTAGGAGGTGTTACAGTGCACACGAGCGAGCATAGGATGAAGGTCTCAGTCTGGTCGACCCACTGGTTGATGGGCAGATGCTTCATTTGGTGCTGAAAATATTAATGATTAACTTGTTTTTCATTCATCAGTTCAGAATGAAATGCTACCTGTGATGACAGAAGAATTTGGTTTTATGAGATAGATAATTTACTGGATTGATAACGGTTCCAGGTTGTTACAGCCTGACCCCAGAAGTGTGAAACACACTTAGTCCAAGACTCTGGCTTAACTGAGGTTTCTGAGACTGATAGTAGTGAGGTGTTTTCAAGATACATGACTACTGTCAACTGTTTTATCTCTAGTTTTTCTGACATCAGCTGACTGTAACTTGGGCTGGAGATCTTTTTAATATGATTTATTCAGTTTTCCTAAGTATGCTGACCTGGATGATTAGAGAGCACTTTTGTTCCATTGTTAAAGAAATAACAGACCACAAAAGCTGTCAAGTGTAAGTACATTCTTGGACATGTTAGCTGAAATTTTGAAAATACTGGTGTCAGATTGCCAGTCATGCTAATTGGAATTAACCTCCTAAACTCCTTTGTTCCCTTTCATTATATTGAGATTTTGACGTACTAATTCTTTTGCTTTCTGCATCCCAACCTTGGCCCCTTCTCTGTTAGGAGAATGAAAACAAATAAAATGCCAATAGATGTGCTTAAGCAGTTTTCCTAAGGAAAGGTCTAGCTAAACATGTACAATGGAACTATCTTTGCAGTCATCTCACAGCTGCATTTTCATTCTTAAAAATTGTTGAGCAGTATTTTTTAATACATCCTGTATTACAATGCTTAAAATGTCTGCCAAGGGTTGATAGGAAATTCGTCGTGTGCTGTTTTCCAAAGACATTTCACTTAGTAGAATGAGGCAGTGGAATTTATCAGCAGGATGGAAGTTTTTTTCAGCAACTGCCTCCTTCAGTGAGTCTGTGGATGGTCTCTAAATGAGAACTATATAACTCTAAACATAGGGGTACTCACAGTGTAATTTGTGCATTTTTTGCTCTTTCTTTTGTAGAACAAATGACCAACTGGTAGCATTCCTCTCCAGATACCGTGATATGAACTTCTTGAAATCACACGGGAGGGACAATGCAAGGTAAGTAGTCACTTAGCTTATTTGAACTGTGGCACTGAGATCTATTTGCAAAGTGATAGTTTTCTAGCATTACCTGAGTCCAGAAAAGAGAAGCGAGTGAGGAGGAAACTCTCTCCTGAGGACAGTCATTTGTTGATCCAGGGTGGTTCCTCCCCAGAGTCAGTTTACAAAGAAGCTTTTGTGTGGAGGGAGATGTTAAGCAGAGTGATGCTTGCTCCCTCCTTGTGGCTTGGCCCCAAACAGATCAATGTTTTGGGAGCCAAGCAGTAAATGCCACGCACAGGAGTACTTTGCTGGCCTATCTTGTCCCAGCTACACTGGTTATGAAGATCTGCTCTAGCTGGGTTTGTCAGCAAAGCCTTATGCAAGCAGAGCATCTTTGCATAGTGTCTGCAGTCTGCATTTGCTGGTGAGGATGAGGATGGTTGCTGGAGAGTTTTTGTGATCTGCTACAATTTGGAAGCCTTGGAGCAGTGTCCTTCTCCATCCAGCCTGTGCAGGTCTCAGGGAAAAGAGAAAATGCTGATTCACACAACACAGCAGTAATGCTGACAACTTTGGGGCTTGAGGGAGCAGCAGTGAACAAACACTATATTTCCAAAGATTTAGGCAACCTCCGCAGATGGAAGATCTTTCCCATCTGATTGCAGTACTCCTCTTTCTCTCTTTATTGCTAGTTTTGTAGCTTAGTAATAGTCTCACAACAGTTCCAGCAACTCAACTGAGTCCCAGTGGCTTTGCACCTAAAAATATTATTTTATTCTGCCTGGGTCACCAGGTCATCACTTCATTCTGTAAAATGTCAAGCATACTGTAAGGCTGGGTTCAGCCAGTGTACATAGGGCAGTGACACATTGTGGCCTGTGTGCAGGGCACTGGGTGGATAGACTAACACATGGGGCACAGATCTCTCTCACTTCTTGGTTGCTCTTGTCACTAGATTTATTTATTCTGTCATGTTCCCATTTACATGAAGTCCTCACGAGCATTCATTCTTGTCCTTGCAGAAATTCTCTAGCAGAGTAAAAATAATACCGTGAAGAATAATATTTAAATCCAAGTCAAGGGTTTTCACAGGGGAGTCTCTGGTTTGGGAAATGCAGAGTGTCAGAGTGATTGGCAGGCTCATTGCTGGCTGGCAATGGTGATGGACAGCAGAGTTAACACAGAAAAGGGAAATAGAAATGGCCAGGGAAAAGCAGTCTGTCTCTTATGCCTTTATCCTCCTCTGATGCACCTGATTCTTCTCAAATTCCCTGAGCTGGCTAAGGAAAATAACTAATGAGTTGTGACATGCCTACATCAAGCTGGTTCAAACATGCCAACCTCAGCTGACTTAGAACAATTTAGATCAATTAAACACACTAATCTGGTATTAATTTAATAATAAAATGAGCTAATGTGCTGCTTGTCCTCCCCTCACAGGAGTAACAACCCATTTATTAGTTCAGTGGTTCCCTTTGACTGTATAAACAATTAAATACCTTTTAGCCTATTACAATATGTTTCTGTTCTTTATTTTTTCTCCTGGATTTCTATCATAAATTCTCTGTCCATCAGGGAACGTACTGTGGGACATGAGTTCAGTAGTGCCATGGTTGTGTAGTTCCCAAGTCCCATAAGCATTCCCACTGCTGACCACTGGAAGAATGGATCCTTTCACATCGCTCCTTGGCAGCTCCCCAGAATTTCTGTCCTGGAGATACAGTGGCTCCCTTGCTCCTGCACAGCCCTGATAGCTGCAGAGACAGGACTCAAAGCAGCAGCTGCAGAAGTCTCTGAGAAATATTGGTGTTTGGCAAAAATTCATTCTGTGCGTGTCAAATAGCTGATCAAAAAGCAGTTGTCCTGTTTTTATTGCAGCTGGATTTCAGCTCTACATCCACTTGTTGAGAGAGAAATTGTGTCTAACATGGAGATCCCTTGCCTGATCTTTCAGTTTTAGTGTTTCAGTAACTCAGTCTTGTCTAACCTGGTAAATGTACCATCTGCTCTACCCAACTAAGACACAGTTTTCAGTTGACTTTGATTTTTACGCCCAAGGTGTGTGAGCTATGGTCTTGCTGCTGGGGTTTAGTCCTGTAGTTAGAATGATGAAATCCTCTTGGGCTGCAATATTTTGTGTAAGCATGGGCAGGTGAGAGGAGACAGGAGGCCCATCTGGGCTGTCACCCCATGTCCTACTGCCTACAGCACATGTCCCCAGAGGAGCATGGAAGAGAGTGATGCTTCCTGATGATGTTCTCTCAGCCTCCTGTGACCTTTGCTTGCAGAATTTCCACAGCCAAACTTGGTGACTTATGCATTTCAGAGTAAAGGATGATTATTTTTTTCTATTAATTTTTCCAGTTACTTTTTTGAATTTGCCAGTTACTTTGCGTTGTCATAGCCCTGTGGAAAAGAAACATCCTAGGGAGAGAATGGTATGGCCAAGGGCTTAGTAAGGTCTGTAAGAGAAGCAAGGAACTCAAGGTTTGGTAGAATAAAATTATAATTAAACAAAGAGAACAGCTTTTGTAAAGGATTTAGGACAAAGGTCAGTCTCCCAAGTTACTGGGCAATAGGAGAAGACTCCCTTGGGACATCCTATCTTAAAACAGACTGGAGGAGGACTTTTTATTTAAAATAGCTAGTTGATGCCATGACTGAATGCTGCCCAAGGTATAATAATAATTTTGCTGATCCATGATGTTTTTCTCAAAATAACTAATAATACAGACTAATAATACAGGAACTCAGCATTTAAATATCACTGAAAGCAATGTATAACCCTTGCTGCTCAGTTTTACTTTGTGTGTGAATAATGGTTACTAAACAGTGAGCTTTTCAACTGTCTTAAGTGTGCTGTATAAACAACTGGAGACTCTGAATTTTAAGTCATCATAGTCTCTGGATCATACAGCAGAGAGAGATAAATTAGAACTGCCATCTAAAAACTGAAATGCTTTTACAGCTCAATTACAGTGTGCTTTGTATTCAAACCATGTTCACAATCAGTACATGTTTTACTGCCAAATAAGGAGAGAAACCAGGCTTCCTTTTATAGAGTGAAGTTTTGTTTTAGTTATACCAGAGTCATTAAAAATTGCATTGCTCTGATTTTCCTTTAGTGGCTTCAGAAAAGGGGATGGACATGAAAATGGCTCCTAAACTCAGCTGGAGAAGCATTATTTCCTTAGAGAGCTGGATGTAGGAAATGAAATTGCATTGGCTGGAGTCGTTACGTAGTACTTAGTGGGCAATACTTTCATTTTCTCCTCTTTTTAGTGCCTTAGACTATTAAAAGGAAAAGAATAACCATGTAGTTGTATAAGCTATTAAAATTTGGATCGCCCAGAAGATTCGGTTTTTTAGCAGGAGCAGCACCTGGCTGATGTATGAGTTGGGATGATGGTTGGACTTGATGATCTGAAAGGTCCCTTCCAACCTAGATGACTATGACTGTGACTATAAAGACAGTCAGATGTGACATCTACAATGACAGGCAAGAAAAAGGGTTTTTTAAGAGAAACCATGTCACAGTAGCCATTTGAGGAACAATGTAAACACACTGTGAAGGCCAAATGCTGTTATTTCTTAGAAGAATATGGAGCCTCATAGGCAGGGCAGCTGAAGAAATGGCCATTAAAAGAGTGCTGTGTATCTGTTTTCTTTCATTGTATTGTTTATTTCTCCTCAATAATGCAATTCTTCACAGTTGTGTTCTCCCCATTATGACTTGTGGATATTTTCAAAGGTCCTGCTGAATAGTTTTAGGTAAGGAGCATTTGCAAGCCTGTCCCAGTTCTCTGAGACTGGAGAGACCTTAACTTCCCAAGGGCTCCCAAAAACTCCTCCTCTTTAAGCACAGTTCTGCTGATTGGTTTCATCACCTTTTCAAACATACCTTTTTTCCCACTGTGGCACATGCTGTCAATTGGCATTCTGTGCACTGGGTTGATGGTAGTTTGAAAATGGATCACACAGTAAGTGCTGTTGTGAGCTGCTGCACTGATGAGTAGCCTGGTAAGTACCCAAATACTAGGAAAAAAAACCACAATGAAATGTCATCCATGCTGTAGGAATAATTTAACCACTCAGCTCCCAGCAGCACTTACCTTGCTGCTCATGTTCATTTGGCTTGAATTTCCCTCAGCCATACTTTTTTGTGATTTTTTTTTTTTTTAAACTCTTTAGTATTCTGAAGTTCACAGACTGGGAGGATCTATTTTTTGCTTGTAAGTAGCTCAGCCCAACAGTTGCACATGAGCTGTAGCAACTGAAATAGCAACACACATCTTCAATGCAAATGGGCTACACTTAAATTTTTTAGGTATCACAACAAACTTTGAAATGTTTCTTGTTGCTTGTCTTGACAACTTATCCCCTTGCAACGCTTTTATTTCTGCTCAGTTTAGGAAAAAAAGTGCAAGGGAAAACAAATATAGGATGGAGATGATAGGAAGTTGCAGTATGGGACACAAAGGGATGTTTTTTTCATTGTGACAGTGTATAGAAGCAAGATTGTCCTCCACCAGTTCAGGAAGGTGCAGTTAGTGAGAAGGTTTGATGCACCCGTAATTTATGGGGCAGGGAGAGATGAAAATTGTGGCCCTGATAAAGTAATTAGATGCATACTCATTTTCAGTGGTATAAACAGTAAAACTGGTATTGCTTCATCTAAGATCCTGCAGCATTATGAAGTAATTATGAGAGGAAACATCCTTTTAAATCACTCCAGTATGGTCGTTCCTGTTTTACCTACAGGACAATAGCACAATTCAAACTTGCCTTGGAAAGTTTGAATCCCCATTCCTTTTAGCATCTATCATGCTGATCCTAAGAGGTAAGCACCCAGTGCTAACGTGGTGAAGACACAGGTATCCTCTGTGCTTTGTGGCCACAGTGGGAGCTGCCATGTGTCCCAAAACTGCTCCAGAAGCAACAGCATGTGTATGAGGTGGCTTCAAGCTCAGCTACTCAGGCTCAACAGCATTCCCAGGCTGAAGTCTACTCAGTCGTGTATGTGTTGCTAAGAGGAGGTGAGAGGACAAGAAATCTTGCTGGGAAGACATTTATTGGAGACAAACAGATGGCAAAATATCAGCTTTCATATCATTGCGTCTGTCTATGGTGAATTCATGGTATGTCTCTGCACACGATCATTTGCAGGTTTTGCTCTGTGGGTTTTTTTTTAAGTAGAAAGAGACAAAACCACTTGAGCTGTGATTGTGAGAGGAAGCCATTACAATTATGTCCTTGTAGAAGCTGTTTCAGTGTTTCTTAAAAGATAAGTGAAAAAAGTCTCTGGAAGTCCCTCTCTAGTCTAGTACTCATGAGGGACCCTGTGGAACTGTTGTCAAAACAAGGCAATTCCTACTAAAGTCATTACTGCAAAAAATAGACTCCTACACTGAAAATAGTTCTAGTGAGATATTTTTATTTTTGGGACATTTGAATAGTTTGCTCCCTGACCTGTGTCACTGAAATAGTGGGCAACATTTTAAGACTTCTCCTGAAAGAGATGTGTTCACAAGATGGAAAGTAAGATTTTTTTCTGAACTGGTAGAAGTTAATGCAATCATAGAGGGGTGGAATAACAACCAGGTAAAATGTGGATATTCATTAGCTTTTCACAGCATCTCATGTGGAATACTCTAAGCCACATGGACATTTGGTTCTCAGAAAGGTAGCATTGACTGATAAGCCCCATGTTTAACATAAGTATTTCAAGGTTGATTTGTAACTTGAGAGTCAAAATACCATACAAATTTTGCCATACAATGGTCTAAATTTTATATTTCCAACATTTGTGGTGGCAGACTTGGTGTCTGCCACAGATCTACCTGCGCACTGAGCATAGAACTATTTAAATGTGTATTGGAAACAGTGGTGGTAACATGGAACTCCAGAAAGGCCTTCCAGTAGATCTGCTTGGTCTTACGGTGACTTGCAGCCCACAGACCCACAGAACTGGCATTGACAAATGTCACTTACTGCGTCTCAGAACTGGCTTATTTTCCATGGCCGTGTCACTTTTGTTTCACCTTTGAAGTAATCTCTCTGCTCCTGGGGTCACAGCTTGTGCTGTCTTTGCTGAGGGACAGCTGGTGATCCTGCTGCACACACCTGCCAGGCTCTCCTCACCACCACATCTGGTGCCTTCTCTCTTGTAGAGAACACAGAGATAAGAATGACAAGCACTAAAATTAAGATTTCCCTATGGTCCCTGCTAACTTAGGGCCATTTAGCACAGTGGGCAGAGCTTCCCAAAGCATGTCAAATAAGCCAAATCTCACTATGACAAATCCAGTCAAGAGAGAAATTATTTATAATGTTCTTGGTGTTTGTTTGTGCATTGGCAATTAAGCTTAGGGGATTATAAGGGTAGTTTTGTGCTACAGTATTTTCTTCAGAAAGGGAATTTGAAAAAGATCAGAACTCTGCTTTTGACCTCATTTGCATTAAGGATGCCACAGTTTAAACTCATGGAAAAGCAGGTTCCAGTTTTTATTTCTTCCTCTCTTTTCCTTGCAGCGTGTTTTTCTGTACTGAGAGTTTCTTGTTGTCTTTTGAAACAGCAGGAACTGTGCATTGTGCACTTCATGTGTGCAGCCTGTCACAGCAAGAGGAAATCCTCATCTTGACAGACTAAGTAGGTGCTATTCCTTTTTGACAATGTTCCCCTTTTCAAGCTTCAGCTCCGTTTTGGGAGTGAGAGATTATCCCTTGAGGCTTTTGGCACAAGGGAAGGTAAACATGCTCAGGTCTTTAGAAAAACAGAGACAGTAAGCTTGAATAGCCAATTGTTAATTATTACAGATTTTTTAAGTGCTGCCTAACCCTCCATAAGATAGAGATCCTGATGGAAATAGGGTGAAGTCAAGGTGATGATGTCACAGTCAGAGGGAAATTCCTCACGGTGTCACTGGAGGCCGGGATTGCTGCGTCCCCTGCAGCGGGCAGGGAATGAAACTGCTCTGAACAGCTTTGGATTTTATGAACTTGCTTATTGCAAAGAATTATTCAGTGACTGGTTTATGGAGATATATTGTAGCCTTGAGATTGCTCACAAATTACTTGGTGCAACTGTTACACTCAGGATTGTCAAATTACTGTTTTGTGCTTCCTGCTTGGTCACCTAAATTGCCGGTTATTGTTTTATGCTTCCCGACTGATTGACTCCAGTGTTTCCAAGGTGTCTGTGCAAACACTTCTGCCAAGAGCCTTTCATATTGCTCAGGCATAAAAATATTTACATGACTTTTCCCACCAAAACTGGCTGAGTTCTTCAGATTTTTGTCTAAACGTCATTAAAAGAGGAGCAGATAGAGTCCACGCAATGCACTGGGTTTGTCCACGGACATTAAGGAGAACGTGGATGTGGCACTAATGGAGCTCCAGGCTCTGCACAACCTTTGACATTGTCTTTGGACTCGTGATGAACTGTTTCACTGATGTATCATTAACTTTTATTCGTAGTACTTGTTCTTGTGTGGTGAGTAATGACAGTGAGGTCCCTGTAGGTGCGTCTGGTTAGCAGTGAAATGTAGACAGGAGGAAAGAGGCCAGAAACAGTAAACATTTATGCAGAAACCTTTTCACCTTAGGAAAAATATATTCTTTATAGACAAATACTGTTAGTGAGAGAGTTACTGATACATAACACTTAGCAATCTGATAGCCTCTGGTGCATAAAGTTTCATTCATTTGTAGATTTCATAAAATAGAGCAAACTGTCTATCTTACTGCACAAGTGTGAGCAGCTGGAGTGGGGCTCCCTGAGATGCTGTGGAGAAAAAGATCCAAAAGGCTGATGTTTGATGGTGCTATTTTTGCTGTTATTAAGTAACTGTGCAGCAGCACTGGTAATCAAAACTAAGAGGAAACCTGAGAAGAGCTGAGCTGTGTGTTTATAGACATGTTGTGGGAGTGTGTGCTAATCATGGTACAAATGCTTTGTGTTATACAATCCTGGAGTCTCATCTGAAATGCATTTATAAATATTTAAACACACTACAAAGTAAGAGGAGTTCCCTGAGCTGGATTGCAACCATGAGCTGTCTGTACAGTTAACTGTCTATAGTCAGTGTGACAGACCATGTGCTGCAGGCAGCAGGGTTTTTAGCAAAGTATAAAAATAAGCAGCCGAGCCGTGTAAGCCCCGGGCTGCAGCCTCGCCTCGGCAGGGCGCAAACGGCACCTTCCACGCCTGCAGGAGCCCGAGTGCTGAGCTCAGCTGGCGAGGCACAGTCACATTTTGCTGTGCCTCCTGCTTACTTGTAAGTGTAATCCAGGCTCTTCAAAACTGGAGACTCTTTAGGAAGAGTTAAAATTGATTGAGGATAATTGTAAAAATGCCTTAGATGGAGTGTGCTCTATGAAATAAGGTCAAATGGTCACTTTTTCTTAACTCTACTGTAACTTTATTTTCTCTTGATCAATGCTTTAGTTATTATTATTTCCCCCTGTTGTTTGTCTTAGATAAGGATAAAGGTCAGGTCTTTATTTTATGTCAATCTTAATTATATTTGGCTAACCATACACTTGTACGTTGTTGACCTGGCACTTGAAAATAAAAGTCATTGACCTTTGTCAGAGGTGTGCCCATCTTACCTCAAGTTCACGTGCCAGGAAGCACCTGAATTTTTCTACATTGACTAAGATTAATAAAAGCTATTTCTAATAGGTTTTTTTTCCTCTTTTAACTTGGGACTTATGTTCTGGGTCCTGTAAAACCCAAGAGAGAGGAAAAAAAAACGCCTCTTTTCACACTTCATTGCTTGGCATACCTTCCTAAAATGTGCTGTTTTGCTTATACACTCAGCATAATCAGAAACTAATGTAATACAGCCTTAGACTAGAAATGAATCAGTAGGGTCATGCTTTTGCTCTCCATCTTCTTATCTTTGTTTTCAGAAGCAAGGTTGTTGGAAGGCTAGTCGAGTATCTTTATGAACTGTTTGTAGTGTTTGATTTCTTGAAACAGCCTACATGGCATACAAATAGCACCTTCCCCTTTCCCTCAGGCAACATACAATATGCTTAGCATAGATTCTTGCCTCCCTTAGTGCCAAAAGCATTATTACTGGAGTAGCTAGGAGCATCAGTCATCCTTGAAGAGAGTCTGGAGTGGGGAAAAAAAAGCCTCATCCACCTTTTCCATTTTGGTTACATTTCAGCTCTGTGTGTGCCAGGGGAACAGACTGGGCTTGCTGGGACCACCCCCTGCCTCCTCAGGCAGCATCATTTAGCTTCTAGCAGATGGAAAATATGCTTGGTCTCCTTGGCTCCTGAGGAGCATAATCAGATAGCAAGCAATTGGCCAGCAGAGAACTGTGTCTTCAAAGACCCTTATATAAATTATTGTTTCATAGATAAAAGGAAATTATTTCCTATGCTAATGCATTATCCTGTTAAGGTGTAATGAGTGTATGTGAAGCAGGCTTGGTAAGGGCGAGCCTTCTGAGAAATGTCTTCTTTCTATTTAGTTGTTATTGGTTTTTAAAACCTGCTGTGATGCTTCTAGGAAGGTCTCAAGGAGCATTAGCAAAAGGGTCGTCTCTTTCCAGGTCTTCAAAGGCACTGCTGTTCTGCAGTTGGGCTTTACTGCCTCACTGGAGGATGAATTGTACGAAAGTACATTTACTTTTTTCTAATAGCCTAGAATAGGATTTTAGAAATATGATTCGTTGTGAAAACAATTGTGCTCCCAAGAATCAACTTATTTCACTCTAAATGCCAAGATCTGATTGCCTAAGCCATTAGCTAAAATAAGTCATTAAAGGAGCCTGTCAACTCTTTTGGAAAATGTGAAGCTCTGAGCCTAGATTTGCTGTGTGACCTTCTTGTCTTGATTGTGGTTATAGTCTTTTATTGCCAATTTCAGACAGTAAAGCTGAAGTTGCATAACTGAGTTTTCTCTAATTAAGTGGAAGCCTAATAATACAGTGTAGGCTGGGGGAGTTTGTAAGTGAGCGGGTTTTTGAAGTGGTCAGGTGGTTGTTTTGGTGGGGGATTTTGTATTGCAGTCAAAGAGGCATCTCTTTGATAATGAGAATGAAGAGAGATAAATTGGTAGAGATATAAGTTCAAAAGATATTTCACGGAAGAGAACTTTTCATTCCATTTAGATATGGTCAATAAAATCCTATTATTTTTAAAAAATAATTAACTCAAATAAGCATTTAGTTTTGAGGGAAATAAATAAATGACCAAACTTTCAGGCACATTAATATTTTATTTGGAGATAACTGCATAAATATTGAATTTGAAGATTATATTCCAGAGCACTGCATTAAAATTTCAAGACTTTTCTATTATCCTTCATAATGGAACATGAAATTAGAAACTTGTTCATGGAAAGAAAAATTTCTTCACTCTCTTTTGCACATTTTCTGCACTGTTGTGTTAAGATGGGAGCTGCTTTTCTCCTGCTGTGAGAAGAGACACAGCTATCAGTAGGACATAGACCCTGAAGTCATTTACGGTCCTTTTGAAAATTAATGTGCACCATTTCATAATTAAATCTTAGTTCTTTGATTGGTATGGAAAAAAACTTTAACCAGGGAGTTAGCCTGTGGGGTTCACACATTTCCAGATGTTGGATTCCATAAAGCTTCTTAACTTTTATTTCTTCTTCCTGTCCTTCAGTTGCATGTTCTTTCTTGACTTCCTAAGCCTAAAAGAATTTCTAAGAACCCTAATGTAGCTCTGTATTGGTCAGGAAGGAAACAAAGATCTTATGATGTCTTCACCTCTGTAGGTGCTGCAGCTGAATTCTAACCTCCAGTGAGGTCTGTGGTGCTGTGGGAGTTAGTTATTATGACAGTCTGGTTAACTAGAGTTTATTATTGCTCAGAACGTGTGGGATGTTTTAACACAGTAACTTACCATTATTAACAACATTCAGCCCCCTTTGTGAAGGCGTGTGTTAATTCATGGCTGCCCTGCTTCCCTTTCTGGGAAATTATTCTGAAAATGAAATAACAAGTAGAAACCTGGACAAAAGAGTCTTAAAACATGTGTGGGCATCCAGTCCAAAGTGTTTTCAAACACGGATCAATTTTTTTCAACTCCTTTTTCTGTCCTTTATATTGGCCTGTAATAATTCATTTCCGTAACGTCATAGTTCTGCAGTTGCTCCTCTTATTCATGGTTCAGCAATAACAAAAAATTGTTCCCTGTAGAATTGAAAATGAATCAAATATACTCATTCCACAGCAAAGAGCAATGCAATTGGACTTCTTCCTAATTAACTATATCCCAACAGAAAAATTTGTGGAATAACAACACAGGAAAAAATTGGCCATTTTAGCTTTATGTACAGGCTGCTGTTTTAGAAAAACCTGTGGGTTTATTTAGAGACAGAAGTCCATCACACAGATGGTGTTTTGTACCTGTTCATGATAAGGTTCTTTGGCAGTGGTTTGTTAAGAGTTAATGAACAAGTTTCATTGTGGGTTTTCATACCAGACAGCTCTGTAACTTGCACAGTTCTATCTTAGAACAGCAGAAGGTGTAAATGATGTTTAAAGCAATGTGTTGATCTTTGCCCCCATAACTGAATGTATAACTGATTAATCATTTATTAAACTTCTCTGCATTACTTGTATGTAAAAGAGAAATATAAACAAGTGTCCTTTTTATCTTTTTTTTCTGTTTGAGAGAACAGATGCTTTATTTATAGAACTAGTGATGATAACAAAATACAAATTAACTTTTAATGCTGTGTTTGTGTCCCCTCAGATTTATCAGAAAACAAGGACTGGATCGGCTTTTCCTGGAATGCGATACCCACATGTGGCGCCTGGGGGACCGCAGGATCCCGGAAGGAATCGCAGTTGATGGAGGATCAGACTGGTTTCTCCTGAACAGGAAGTTTGTGGAGTATGTCACCTTTTCTAATGATGATCTGGTAACAAAGATGAAGAGGTTTTACTCTTACACCTTGCTTCCTGCTGAGGTACGTGAATTCAGAGCAATCCCTCTCTGTTCAAAAATACACATGTACTTGTCCCCAGTATCATCAAAGGGACTTTTGCCTGATTTCAGTGGGGTTTGGATCATCCCAGAATGAGTAATAAGAAATACACTCAAATGACAGGTAAGTCCAAGTGTTAGAACTACTTGGCAGTTGTTTTTTGCTTTGGTTGTTTGTGGGACATTTTTGCAAGGAATGGCTTTGTGTTATACTTTAAAGCCTATTAATCTATTACTTAATAACCAAAATTCCATCTACTCTTTGCTTGCAAATTGTTCTTCTACAAAGCCTTTTAAGGCTATTAGAAATGGCAAATTGTCTTCATAAGTAGCTTTTCTCACTATTAGCCACCCCTTTTCTTTAAAAACAAAAACTCTGCAAACAAAGGTTGATTGTTCTGTTCAAAACTCGGCTAGAAGGAAAAGTCACAAATCATTTGGATCATTCAGGAATTTCTCTGACTGTGAGCGACACAGAGACAGGGAGTGCACTCCAGGATGGGGGTTCTTTGAGCATGTGATGGTGTCTCAGGGAGACATGAGTTACCCACAAAGAAAGTGGGGAGTCTGGCCTGTTGTCAGCCTGAGCTACCCCTGCCCCATAGCTCCATTGCTGCCCTGACTGGTTAAGATCTGCTCCCAGGGCATGGAGATGCCGCCATCCCAAGGAAGACCTGATGACTGTCTTTAAAATGAGAACTTCCTTCCTCACTAGTGGCCCCTGAACATTTTGAGGGATGGATGAGACTGATCTTGCCAATCTAGACTTATTAGCTTGTAGTAGAGCTCAGCAATTGTCAGCTTTTGATAGGGCTTCATTATTCCACACACGTGTTGAATAATCTTGCCTTAATCCCATTTCTGTTAAAAATCACCTTTTCTCTCAACTCTGATAACCTTTTCATCCATTATCTTGGGGAAATTTCTGTATCATTATAAAAGGACACAGGGCAATGGGTAATTGGGTAGGGTTTTTTTTTTTTTCCCTCTCGCTTGACTGAGAATGGATGCCTTTATGGGTTTAACCAAACAGTTCAAGCATAAAATCCATATTCACTGGGCTGTCATTTAACATTAAAAAGGGTAGGGGGATTATTTGGGGTCCAGCCATGCTAATGTTATGCTGGTTATTTATAGGTCTTGCTATTGCTGATTTTAAAGAGAAGTCACTGCTCCAAAAATCATCTCTTACAAAGCTGAATTTGATCATATTCCACAGCTTTCTACCAGGTTTTCTTTGCAGGATACAGAGCTGGTTTCTTAAAATCACCCTGCCTTCCCAGTCCTGTTAACCTGCTATATCAGTCCCCATTACACTTGATTTATATAATAGCTGATATTATGATGATATAATTAGGATAGCCCAATAGGAATTCCTTGCTGCTTTGAGTCAGCAAATAAAGATTTATGTTTTCAGACGTAATCGCAGGAGGCAGAATGTCCTTCTGGTGCCTGGGGTGAACTATATATTTTAGAACAAGGCCATTCAACTAGCAATGCATTTTTAGAGTGCTGGAGATAGAGACACCCACAGAAGAGCTGTCTGAGATTGTATTTTTTTCATGGTAACTGGGGTGATGATGAAGGTTTGAAAATTGTCATAGGAAGCAGCTTGAGATGCATCATTAACACATTGCTCAGGAAAATAGTCCTACATCTGTTAGATCAGAGAGTAACTTACAGAACAGAAATAATGGAAATTTCTTAGAATTGCTCTTACAAGTGAAATAAAAATGAAATAATTGCTAGCACTGGTGCCTTTCCTGGGGTCCTTTGTACTCCCAATCCTCAAAAGTGCAATTGTTATGTGCCAGGTTACTGTAGCAGGGCCTCAGCTGTATGTTATTGCAGTTTGGCTGGCTCTGTGGTGTGTTATGATTTTTTCATGCTCTGTGAAATGCGAACTTGTAGAGTGTTTCTCATGTATAGCAGAACAATAGAGCTTGTTGATTCTCATTTTGAAAAGTAAATAAGTCTCTTGCATTAGTTTCAGGCTCTTGGGCTGAAGTTGGAGAAAATTGAAGTCTGAGGAGCTGAATGTACCAACCTTCCCTGTTTTTCTTGCAGTCCTTCTTTCACACTGTTCTGGAAAACAGCCCATACTGTGACTCCATGGTGGACAACAACTTGCGCATCACCAACTGGAACCGCAAACTGGGTTGCAAGTGTCAGTACAAGCACATTGTGGACTGGTGTGGCTGTTCACCTAACGACTTCAAACCAGCAGACTTCCACAGATTCCAGGTAACTAACGTGGGCTCTGATACCTCAAACAAATTCTTTCCCCTCTGCTGGGGTGTGGAAAGCCATCTGCCTGCATGGCTGCAGGAAGGAGCAGAAAGGGTGAGGAAAGGAGTATGAGGAAGCTCCACTCTCTGTTTCAGGAATTAGGAGATTGCTTCTCTTGGCCCCTGTGTGGTAAGGTCACAAAGCAGTTATTTGGACTGCTTGGCACTGGTCAATATGCTTTACTAGAAAGGAGAGAAGCTTAACAGAGTGTGCAGTGTACCAGTATTAGTTGGTAACTCTTATGAATTTATGCAGAGGGCTTTTACCAAAGTTCCATCTCTGGTGCCTTTATGATTGATGAGGGCCTGCTAGAGGCTTACATAGCACAAGGCAAATAGGGTTTTGTGCTTATATTCATTACCATTGTTATATTTCAGTTTATCCCATGGTTTTGAGGGACAGAGTCATGTGGTTTCAATCACCCAGGCTTAGCAGGACTGCCTTACAAAGTTTAATTGGTTCCTTCGCGATACAGATTTCTTGAGGCAGGCATGAGAGCAAATCCTTGTGCTCAAGAGTGCTCTCAGTCTCAAGACTGTATCTGGCCTGTGTATCTTCTACTAAAAATGAACAACCACTTGTTTCAAGGTCACCAGATTTGCAATTCCATCCCTACTGCTCTTCAGGCTTCCCTGCATAAAGCATGTTTGTTCAGGCTTTGTGTGGGATGGGGAATGTGTTACCCTACAGCACAAAAATGATGACTGCTCCAAAACAGAGATCTTTTCTTCATTGTAGTGTGCTGCCTACCAGGCACACTTGAAGTCAGACACGGGTACTCACAGAAAGGGCAAATGAGACATTATCTAAGAGAGGCTCTGCTGCCCCAAACACCAGTCCCAGAAAAGTCTCTGGGACAGAATAAATGTCAAGTCTTAAAAAACTCTTGCTGAGCTGCTCTGGGCTGGGAAAACAACCCACAATGACATTTCAGAAAACAATCAGGTAAACTGAAAGTCAAAGGAAAGTTAAAAAATTAGAGCAGGATGTAAAGGCAACTTCTTGCCTGGTGAGAGAGCCCCTCAGGTGAACACACAGCACCAGAAGGCTTGCTGGCAGCTCCCACAGAGGCACAAAGCGAACTGCAAAGGAGGAGATCAGAGAGCCCACAGTAAGCACCATCTCTGAGTAAAACTGAGCATCCTCAAAAGAATTTTTCAACCATCTGTGAGACTTTTGAACTCCTTGGCACCTCAGGACCCATGCTTAAATATGAGGAAGGTAAAATAAAAGCTTTTTAAAATGATAGTTGAATAGCAGATGAACTGGTAGAATATCCAACATTGTGTCAAGTGCAGAGCATTAAAATCTGTAGAGGAGAACCTGCTGCTGAGAAGCCTCAGCAACAGATGGCACCTCTCTGAGAGTCCTCTTACCGCCCTGTAGCAGCAAATCCATACATGTAAAATGCTGCTCTACCTCTTCTGAGTCCCTGTGCTCTACCTCCTCTGAGTCCCCAGGATGCTTCACCCCCTGCCTGACTGCTGTTAGTATGTGCCAGCACTAATGGGAGGGTTCAGAGAGTATTCCCTACCCCTCTGGCACAAAGAGCCTTCTGGAGCAAGCCAGAGGTGGGGTGGCTGTTGGTATGAAGTGACTGGCACGTGATTTTCTTAGAAATATGTAGTTTTCACCTGAATGTTAGTGACGTTGTCTCAGATGAGTGAGTTAGATCACTTAAAGATCCTCTGTCAAAGGTGTTAGCAAAGTCAATTTAATATGATGTAAAAGTGTGACTTAAAGTTTGATGGCAAGGTTCACTCTACTGTGGAAAAACATACAATGAAAAATTGAGTTACACTGGAGTTAGACTGATTTATAGTGGTAAGGGAGGCCATTTTTTGAGTCATGAGGTTCAGAATGGATCCCCTTACTTTCTAAATTCCTTCTCGGAGAGGAGTCTAGTAGGGGATGGATCTAGACTTACTCACAAACTTTATTCATAGGTTATATCTAAAGGACATAAAGGTTAAGGGATCAAGTGCATCTGTCACACACACTTAATAATGATAAATGGTCACAAAGCAACCTTTAAGTCACCTTTGTTCACGAACAACCAGACCATGTCCTCAATTCCAACCCATTGTTTTGTGGCTGGAAATGGGAACCCACTCCTGTGTCTTTTCCTTTCGCCCCACCACAGCAGACTGCCAGGCCAACTTTCTTTGCCCGAAAATTTGAAGCTGTAGTGAATCAAGAGATAATTGGGCAGCTGGACTACTACTTGTATGGCAACTACCCCTCTGGCACTCCGGGCCTGCGCTCCTACTGGGAGAATGTGTACGACGAGCCTGATGGCGTGCACACCCTCAGCGATGTCGCCCTCACCATGTACCATTCCTTCTCCCGCCTGGGTCTGCGGAGAGCTGAGACTTCCTTCCATGCTGCTGGGGACAACAGCTGCAGGTCAGTCTGACGCTGTCTTTTCCTGAGTGTTTTGGGGACACGGACTGCACTGCCAAACGCCAGCGGAGCTTTTCCTACTTGGCTGTGCTGGCTGGAGCAGACCGTGGCAAACAGGGCCAGTGCTTATTTCCAGGAGTATTTATGCTCATAATAAAGCATTGGTTATTCAGGGTTGACATGATGTGACCTGTTTGCTGAACTTTTAAGGAGCTCCTCTCCAGCCTGATGAAGACTGACAGGATCCAGTTGGGCAGCACAACCCCCCGCTGCTGCGTTTTCTTGATTAATTTCAGCAAGTGTATTATACCTGCGGCTCCTAAACCTTCCGTGTGATTGCAGCAGAGGTCGTGTTCACCTCTATTATGCCTACCAAAAGCAGAGGACAGGCTTTCAGAATTAATCTGAACACAGGCAGGTTAATGGTCCTTGTTTGTTTGTTCCCCTGGGTGCATACGTGGAGTAGAGAGCACTACTTGCTCGAGCTGGGTTTGCCTGCTTGCCAGAAGTCTTGCAACTGGTGGATTTATTAGCATCAAAGAAATAGAAAGTATAAATATATATATACACAGAGCAAATAAAAATCCTTATTCTTTTAAGGGAAACCACCATATATTCTATGTTCTTTTTTCACCAGTAAACCTAGAAAAGAAGTCAATCTAAATAGCATTTGAAGGAGGAATTCCTGGGATTAGACTTGCACAGAAAAGGCTCTCTTCATGGTAAATGTTTACTGCTTGCAAACACATCTGAAACTGCTTATGTTCAAAGCAGAGAGGGTTCATCTTTTAAAGTCTTACTTTATAGTCTCTTAATTCTTTCTTCAGAATGTGTTTTTTGAACCATGCCTTTATTTATCCTAATAGAAAACACATACAGCCTAAGTCAGCAAATGCTAGAGACACTCCTTGTGCTTTGACAAATGGACTTTGTCCCTCTTGTGCTCTCAAGAGGGAACGAAAAGCGCCTTGACCTTCCCACTTAGTCATGGAAGTGCTGAGCAATGTCCCATTTAAAAAGATGTGGCAGTAAGTGATCCAGATTACTATTCTAGCTTTGCCAGTAAAGGTTATCAGTGCACAGCAATGAAAGATCAATAACAATTAGACAGAAATAATCACTAGTAGAATGTGTTCCTTATATAAAATAAAGGCAAACCTGAAGAAGTCATTTGTCCTGCAGAGTGAAGGAAGATGGAAGCTATGTATAACCACTACTGAAATAATTTGACAATTACTTTCCTGCTTACTCGTTTTGCCAGTGTTCTGATGATCAATTATTACTTTAATTTCTGAGGGCCTTTTCATTGCTCAGGAACTCAAGGTGCTTTTCAAGCTTGCTCAGATTATAGACAGGGAAACCTTGTCATCCACTGCTGATTGCAGTTGTCTCCAGGATAAAGCATGGCTCCTTCTGTGGGCTGGAGCCTCACAGAACAGTGCAGAGAGGAGCTGCAGACAGTGATGTGGAATGGAGGCTTCACTTTCATACCTCACCAAACCCCCTCAAAGGCCATGAGTCAGCATCCAGTTTAAATCACAGAAAGCTGGATAATCCTCAGGTTTATGATTCACATTCTCATCTCTTGATGCTGTGTTGTCTTTCTAGTTGTATGCATATATACACTTCCTCTTCCCCTCTCATCATTTTGCGTGTCTCTAATACTGTTAATGTCAGGGATAAATTTGGGCTGAGCACTTCAACAGTGTTCCCTTTGCTGCTAGGGCTAAGAGCAGCATGAAGTTAGCTGATACTGCAGTCACCACCCCAGCTCATTTCACACCGCTGCAGGCGCTGCCAGGAAAGCCTCTACTGCTTCACATCACATTTGATGTCAATCCCATGCTGCCACCCGCAGCTGCCCAGGAGACTTTTATGAGAGAAGCTGCCTCACACACTCCCCTAACAGGGGCTACCTCCCAGCTCAGAAACCTGTGCCCCCTGCATCCTGCTCTGGCACCAGATTAGATTGTGTATCAGCATCTTCTGTGGAAGCAACATTAATGTGTGATTGAGATTTAATTTATTTCTCTCCATCTCTAGGCATTTTTGCTCACTGCTGCCAAGAGACAATTTACGCAGACTATTTCAAGGTTATTGTAAATATTTGCTGCTGCAAGCATGTAAAACAGGAGGCCTTAGTACTGAGGACAGAAGTCAGATTGTTGCTGGTGTTGCTGTGTAGCTTCGCTGTGGTTTTGCTCAGTGCTGACCTTGTTTGGACTCTGTCTAGTGTTTATTTCACAAGTTCTAGACTTCCTTCTGAGTGTTGCTGCTTTCATGCAATGGAAAGTCTCTGGTTAGCTCTTCGTAGTGCTGCTATCTTGAGCTGTAGTAATGAGTGTGAGGACTCAGACTTAGCTGGCTTGGCTGAGAAGGAGTGGTTCTGGTTGGTTTGGTTGCAAACACACTAGTTTCATAGTTAATGTTAGTGCTGTAAAGTAGCAAAATATTTGATTCCAGAGCTATGAACAACATATTTTTAATTATGCATGCATCCATATGTACACACACACACATCATTACAGGAGTTTTTGAGACTATAACAGATGAGTGACCATAAGTTTTAGCAGTTTGAAACCATGACTACGGACTACGATGTTTCTAAAAGCCAAACCCTAACCAAAGGCTTCCAAATTTCCCAGTGAGAGACTTTTCCTGTTTGTTTGACCTTTTTTCCGCTTATTTTTTATTGTGAGTAAAAAATCCATAGCAAAATCAACCTCAAATCTTTAAAGAAGATTTTATTTCCTAAAATAAAGCTGACCTCAAATGCAGACCAGATCCTGGAGTCCCTTGCTGCTGTGTGCTACCCTATGGTGCTCTGCCCTTGGAACATCACATTTATGTGCAGGGAATGGAGAGGGTCATCAGCTCGATACGCCCGGCCTCGCAGCACCCTCTGCTGTCCCCAGGCTGCTGCTGTCCCACAGCCAGCTGGGGAGGCATTGCCATGGCAAGGTATCTCTAGGGACTAGCCCCGCTGAAGGCAGAAGAAAGTCAGCCCCCTGATTTGAAGCAATAGACACATTTTATAATCATAATTTATCCTAGCAAACAGCCTCACAATGTAGGGTGGCACTTCTTACCCAGACGAGGCAGTAAGGGAAGGGAGTTTTCTGGCACCAGAGGTATCTCCTAAAGAGCTTAGAGCTGTGAATATGTTCTAAATGAGCATGTATTCTTAGTAACATTTTTGATGTTTCAGGGTAATCGGCACAGCCTGAGAATATTTGATAATGAGTCATGAACGCATTTGAAATCTCTTAATGTACAGTGGTGAATTTTCTAGTTGAAATGAATGCTTCTTAAGCTATTAGCTCCAAGAAAATGGAGATTTCATGTCTCTCTTGTGTAACTGATGAGTGTGTGCCTGTGCTGTTTCACAGATACTACCCCATGGGCCATCCAGTTTCCGTCCACCTTTACTTCCTTGCTGACCGTTTCCAAGGCTTCCTGATCAGACACCACGCGACCAACCTGGCTGTCAGTAAACTGGAGACTTTGGAAACCTGGGTGATGCCAAAGAAAGTCTTTAAGATTGCGAGTCCACCAAGTGATTTTGGAAGGCTGCAGTTCTCAGAGGTAAGTGTTCTTAGCCACCCATGTACAATTGTCATAAGCCTTTGGAGACATTGCGTACTAATTCCTTTGCAAATTGTATTTCCATGCAATTATTAGATTATAGTGGCTCTAAAGAATAATGTAAATCCTCTTAGTTAAATGAGATATCACTGTTAGTTCAGATCTATGGTCAGCCCTCACTTGTTACGTTGCTCTGGAAGACCTCATTCCCTCTTGTTTAAAGGACAAACTGAAGGCATTTACTGTTGTAAAAGCAATGCAGTAACTTAAGAAGTTTTTTGTGAGTGCTTTTGAGGTACCTGGGAAAAATATCATGTTTCTGCAGCTCCAGATGTGACCAGGGATGTGGTAAGCATTCTTCTCAAGACTACACCTGGAGAAAAACTCATAAAGTTAGCGACAGTCAGACACTTATGCCACATGTGAGCAGAATATTGATGTTGTAACACAAAAGAGAAAATTATCACAGCAGTGGCTGAGATTTCCCACAAATCCTGTTATTTCTTCTAGGAATGTGTCTCAGGGTCTGACTCAGACTGTAAAAAATATACCTTAAAATACATCAGGAGAGTTGCCTACTAATAGAACTCGACAACTGTGTTCTGTTTTCAAGATGTAACTGTCTGAGCAGTTAATTTCATGATTTTTCTTGTTAAACCACAAATTTCAGTTAAGGTATAAAATTGATTGAACAAATGCGTTCCAGTCATTATGGCCAAGTTCATAAATTACCATCTTCTTGGGCAATTAAGAAATGCCTAGGTAGGATTCAGTGTTTTGGTGTGCATGGCAAATCCATGACACTAATGTGCCATTAAAGAGATGGATGGAAAGTGTATTTCATTTATCAATGTGTCTGATGGTAGGCTTGCCATTTCATGCAGTGATAAATGGTCATACAAGCTTTAATTCTTGTGATTTGTGGGAGTATTTCTGGTGTTTATTTGACACTTTTAATCTTGCTTTCGACCTCATGCCTGCTCTGGCTCCTTCTTTTGAAAGCAACCCGGCTGGCAGGAGGAGGTTTTTGTAATTGTATGATGGAAAGAAATAAGTTGGTCTTTGTGTTTTAGAGCTCAAATCAAAACCTTTAGAAGGAGTGCATCTGAAGGTGTAGGGAGGAAAGAAAAGTAGGACCAGAATTAATTTGCTGGCCACTTGCCATGTCTCAATCAGAGTGTGAGCCTGATTGGCAGATGTCCTGGAGCAGCAGTGGCTGGTGTCAGCCTCCCCTGGTGGAGGAAGCGACTGGCATGTTGGTGGCCTCTTTGCTGCACTGTGCCCACAGCTCTGTGGCCCGTGTCACCTCGCAGGGAGGATCCCTGGATCCCGCAGGACTAATGAGCCGCTCCTCACAGCCTCATAGACCACGGCTGGTCTTTAAGCAGCCCTGTAGGAACTGCTGCTGCAGTGATACCATGTGAATGCAAAGCATGGGAAGGATTTAATCATTGGTAAGGGTTTTTTTTCAGACTAAGGAAACATTTTCTTCTATTTGAAATGAGTTTTGGTGACTGCTTATTTGTCTTCGTTATTCTTTCTCGCCTCAACTCTTTAATTGTCTTCTCCTTTCATAGATGATTCATATATTAAAAGAGCAGGAGGTACAAAGTAAATCATTTAATCATTTCTTAATTGTTTATTTTACTTTCTTCCCTTGGCAGGCAGGCATCTCTGCCTCTGAGCCAAATTACTCTCTCAGTTACCCTGGTAGAAATCCAACATTAACCTCCTCAGCTTCAGTGGGGCTGGAAAGCCTCTGATCTGCTCCTGCTTATTCAAATGCCACTTCCCTGTCAAAGTCCAGCAAGTATAAAACAAACTTAGCAGTTCAGCTAAGATGAGGCCATTACTGTTTACAGGCTAAGCACCAGAAAGAAACTCACAATCTGTGACTGCTGGTTTGTTAACAACTTTCACTCCATGATCTGGCAGAAATTTATAACTGAGAGGGACTGTTTTAGATGGGAGATTTCTTCCCTCTCGCAGCTCAGGAAGAGCACAAATTCAGTGCATTGAATATGCTCCTGGGTGTAATTGTGACCCTGATGCACAACTGAAATTGCAGCAGAGATGATAGAATCTCTCCAGTCAACCCTTCCTGCCCTATGCTCCTCCATTTTGCTTCTCAGACTTTGCTTTTTCAGATTCCACCATATACCATCGATAGGCACATGGAAAAAATCAGCTTAACAGCCAGTGGGATTAATGACAGCGTTTCAATGGCACAAAGGTCCTGCACTCAGTCTTGGGCTGGGTAAAATAAAATAAACTTACAGGAAATCCAAGTGAGATGATTTCCAAGCATGAAACTCCCACACTTCCCAAAATTGGCTCTTGCACTGTGCACGCAGTATGTGTCCTAGCAGCCTGGGCTCATGACAGCTTTTACATGGAAGGCAGAAGATTGATTTGCTGTACAGTGCTAAAAGTCTCAGCTCAGCTTATATCAGTTAAACACGAAGTTCATTTCTGGTCTTGTTGAGTCTTATGATTCATCACAGAGAATAAAATAAACTAGGTGGCAGGCAATTAGTGTGCATTGTGTGAACCTAATGGTCCTGTTTGTGGTGAGCAATGAGACACAAACCCATAATCAAGGCGTAATTTATCTTGGGAAAATTTTATCTTGGGACTGAACAGAGATAGAAACAGGACTTCTAAGCCAATGAGAGAGTTGCAGCTTTCGAAACGTACCCTGTGCACAGTGCCTGCTCTTGAAGCCCAAAATGAGGGTGATTAAAATAATGATGTGGAAAATGTTGGTTTCTGTGCCACATCCCTTCATAATTTGTCAGTTATTCATTACTGCTTGATTCCATCCCATACTTTGTGTATTCCATCTGAAATTGAAGGTCTATTTACAATGTTTTAAGGGGCTATGAAAAACATTATAGGACTGTAGTATCTCTTGGCATGTAAAATCAGACATCTCAGTACTGGGAACTCGGCCGGGTAGAGTTCAAGGAGAGAAATATAAACCTCAAGCTAGTGCTTTATATAAATTTCCCTTTAATAAAACACTGTACCTCTAAACCCAACTTGTGCTGTAAGCTGTGCTGCATGGGAAAGTGCATCTCACAGTGGTTTCTTTTTATTGTTTTTGTGCTGTTGTTTCCATGTACCTGCACATGCTGGCAGTGGTGGGACAGGCTCTCGTGGGAAGCCACGAGCATGAGAATAGTCCCTTCCTTCCCCTCTTCTTCTGCCCTTTGGTTCTAAGTTTTAGGGAACCAAATTTTGTTATACTTTTCTTCCAAAAGCAACCTTTGATCTTCTACACACCACTTTAAAAACTTCTGTGCATGTGAACACTTCAACTCTTTATGTGTAACCTGGTGTAGAGCGGTGTCACCCAGAGCTTGGAGCATGTGAATTTCTGATCTCTCTGATGAGAGATTAAAGAGCAAGGAAAAGAGTTGAACACTGGGGGTGAGGGATTTATTTTTGAGGATAAAGAAAGGTTCCTGAGGAGTCCTTTCTGAAGCATGGAGTTCTGCAGTAAGAAATAAGGAATATGGTGGAAAGAGCTTCCTTATAGGCTTTCCTTTGTACAGGAGGATATAGGTTTGTTTCACATTGTGGTTTCATTATTTTCAGGTCCCTTGGGGTCCAGTAGGTGTGAAATGGCTGCACTCGGTGGATGCTGGCAGAGTAGATCTGGTCAGGAAATTTTCTTTCTCAGCTTATTTCCATACATATTCAGTCAGTCTTGTCAGGAGAGTACGCACTGACAGCTCCTCCAGGCAGTCGATGCTTGAGTCTGATATCTGGGCTCCACTGTCTGGTTTGATTAGCTGCTGTGCCAGGTGGAATACCTCTGAAATACCAGCCATTCCACTGTGCTGATTGCAGAGTAGTGGAAGGCTCATTTTGTCTCATACTCTGCAGTGTCATAGTCCAGTAAGAGGAATTCATATGATGACAGATGGATTTAGGATGGTAGGTTTTCATTCTACTGGCCTTGTAGCTTTTTGCTTGTAGTTGTCCTGCAATTTGTCTGCCAACCACTGTGATTTATTTAGAAGGGATTGGGTAGTTTCCAGCACAGGTATCAGTGGTACTAGGCATCAAGTAATTGTTTTATGGATTTATGGGGACTTGGGTGTTATATTGGAACCACTTACTCTCATCAAATGAGATGAAATCTAGAAGAAAAATTTCTGAGGCAAAAAAGCTACAATTATTTGTTATGTTTTCAGGCAGGCAGGTTCTGACTGTGCCCATGTGAGGCAGAGATAAGGGACAAGGACAGTTCTGTGTTGAGGAAATCTTCAATATCCACACATTCTGAAAGAGAGGATCCTGACTGTATGTGCATGGGGCTCTACAGGCTACTTGAAAGAATCTCATGATCTCTGTAAAGGGAACAAATCAACTCTTAGGTCATTTGTTTGGAGATTAAGGCCAAAGAAAATCTGAAGGACTATGAAGGATTTCAATTCCAGTCTGGCCAAAACATCTGTACACTTCTCCAAGGAGTGACTTCAGATGTCTGCTTCCCAAAAAAAGCAAAAGGGTTCTCCTGTTCTGTACTTCAGATGGAGTCCTTTAAATCCTTTTGTATTTTCTGTTGATTACTTCTGACTTGGAATCATAGGAACCAGACCTCGTGGGCCTTCAGTGCTGCAGCCCTCCAGGTTACCTTCTTGAGAACTGGTGAAAGTTTGTTAACAGTCAGATGCATAAAACACATTGGATTTAGTGCTGAGATGGTAAAACCTTTCACTTGGCCTAGGAAGGGCAGTTACTATATTTTCATGCTCTCTGTTTAGAGATGCTTATTTTCAGTAGTGTGTGAGAGTTAATGGCAACAGCCTTGTATCCTGTGGGTTATGGGTGAAACATTAAAATTCATAGGAAGAGCATTGAAATATGAAAGCTGCTGGGAAAAAGAAAGGTCCATTAAATATTTACACTAGGTTGTGAATCAGCTCCTTTTCTGTCAGTTAGTGAATAAATAAGAAACAATGTCAGTATTATGGTGGTAAGAGAATAGTTCACCAGAAATAACTTCCCATATGAGGCAGGAAGGGAGTGCAAGAGGACAACATCTGTGGATAGCAAAGGACCTGAGTGACTTGTCCTGAAGTCAGAAAAAACTCTCTTCCTTTGACTTGTTTTGGGTAGATCACTACTGCAGGGTCCATATCTCAAACATTTTCATGACCCAGTAGATGATGGGTTGGATGATTTTCTATGCAAATAGAAATTCTGTGTTCAGTCACTAGGCTTGGTCCTTTATTAACTGCTTCCATGTGACGGCAAAGGAGAGTTGCTATAGCCTGTTACGGTACCTTTAATATAAAAAAAACCCTTTTGTATTGATCAGCTGTGGCAAATTGGACCAAAAAGCCAAACCTTGCATTCAGGGTTGTTTCACAGCTTCTGTACACATTATGTTCTTAGTCCATGTTGCCGTCAGTCTTTATGCATAATTCATGTCACTAGAGAAATAGGGAAGATTCAGGCCAGATATAAGAAGGAAATTCTTTATGGAGAGACATTGGAACCGGCTGCTCAGAGAGGTTGTTTAAGGCCAGGCTGGACAAGGCACTGAGCAACCTGTTCTAGTGCCTATGGTAAGGGGATTAGAACAAGATGATCTTGAAGGTCCCTTCCAACCCAAACTATTCTATGATTCTATGAAATATGATTTGTGTGTCTTGAGAGTCCTCACTTGACACTATATGCTTAGAAGAGATGACATTAGCAGCAATGTGATCTTCAATTTCAGATTGGCACTGAATGGGATGCCAAGGAGAGGCTGTTCCGGAATTTCGGAGGACTCCTGGGACCGACAGACGAGCCAGTCGGGATGCAGAAGTGGGGGAAAGGCCCCAACGTCACAGTCACTGTCATTTGGGTGGATCCTGTTAATGTAATCGCGGCAACATACGACATCCTTATTGAATCCAGTGCTGAATTTACTCACTACAAACCACCGCTGAATTTGCCTCTGCGACCTGGTGTCTGGGTGATAAAAATTCTGCACCATTGGGTACAGGTTGCTGAAACCAAATTCCTTGTTACTCCTCTCACCTTCTCCAATCGGCAGCCCATCAAACGAGGTAAGTTTTATCTGGTACAAGGATAATATTGTGTCTGTGTTCACTGTAAATGCTGCTGTTAAAAATGAAATAGCAGTGTATTGGAAAAGGAAAAAAGAAAGGGATTTTTAAGATAGTAAATCAGAAGCAATAGTTAGACTGAGACTAGCAGAAGTGTCTGCATCCTGGCAGTGAAACACAGCCACTTGGAACAACAGGCTGTTTATGTCTGTAAAATACACACACTTCAGAATCTGGAGAACTTCAGGCTCTCAATAACCTAATAGCTGTCCTAGAGCCATCATTTAGAAATAGAAAGAAAAATGGACTTTGCTGCTTTTCATTCACATTTGCTCATGTTGAAAATGTTATCTTGACAAAGTCAACCGTTTAATGATAAAAGCATTAAAACACAAAATGCTGAATTAGACAAAATTACCCTGAGCCAGAGCTCACCCGAGACACTGTCAGGTCCAGGTACTCCCTCTTCCTGATACCTGCCAAAACCTTCTCAGTGCATGCCAAGCAGTTGTTACAGAAGTACCTATGGATGTGACAATTCTGCTAAGTGCAGTTACAGACCCACGCTGACATTTTTCAGGAAGAAACCATTTTTTTCCCTACCACAGCAGCCCTGAGCCATCCAAATTCAGATGTCCACCTCAAACTGCCAGTGTGTACAGTCTCTCAGCTGCAGTCTGCACTGCCACAGGTGTTCCAGTATCCAGGCCTTCAGCCAGTGCTGAGGACACTGGGCAGGGAGGAGAGAGAATAGCCACACCTGCTTTCTTATTCAGTAATGTCAAAACAAATTTGTTGCTATGAATATCTTTACCATTCTTCTTATCGTGTTCAAGTGCTTCCTTCTGCCCAGTATTAATATTCATAATTTGAGATATCTTAAAGTTGCTAGCTATATGAATGATCCTATTAAGTTTTCAGAAGTTCTTCTTCAGAGTCAGGCATTTACCTTCCAGCAGAACATGCTGCTTCTGTAATGCAAACACCACCAGAGAACTGCTGTGAGAGCTAATGCAGCCCTTATCTTGCTCACCAGGAGCTTGATTCTACACATTTCTCAGCACAAGAGCCAAATCACTGATTTCTTCTTCTAACATTTGGTGGCATCGTTTCTTAAGCAGAAACGAAGCCACCAACAACCTGCTGCTTTTATTAGCTAATAGCCAATGATAAATTGTGAAGAAATGCTGTGCTTATAAGGAATACATTTTTGAAGTTTGAAGCAACCTACTTCTAAATGCAACCGTTACTGACTGGTCTCCTAGAAATTCTTGAAATATCCTTGTTCTTTGCTAGTTTTACAGTTAAGGTGTAAATTGGATGGAAAACATGGCATGTAGCAACCTTGCTGCTTTTCCAGCGTGGAAGCCCTGTGGGCAGCTAAGTGTGTTTCAGACTTCAACCACGAGCCCACACTTCAGGGGGTAGAGGCAAAGCTGCTTTTGGTCTAAACTGTGAATCTGGAGTAATTCCCCTGAAATTACAGAGTGGCTCCACATTACCCATTGATACACTCCCTGAAGTTCTGGCTTGGATTTTTTTATTAAAGAGCCCTGTTGATTCATATGGTAACTAGAACCTATTACAGGAATGAGAGCTTTAGCTTGGGAACAGTGTTATCTAGGAAGAAAGCCTCGGGAGTGATTTGCTACTGATGGTGTGATGTATAATCTCCAGATATCTGAAGGTAAAGAAGAAAATTAATTACAGGGGCAGATAGTGACACTTGACTCTAGTTAGAATTGTATTTACAATGCAAATTCCAGTTGTTTGGGTGTTTTAAGGCTTTCTGTCTCAGTGACACTATTGTGTTCCATGCAGGCAGTTGTCATTTAGCTTTGATTTCTGTCAGTTTGTCACCACTTTATTATTTAAATATATCCTTCCCTCCCAAATGAAGGCATTGTAAGAGTATGACAGAAGAGTTAGTACTTCTGAAAGAACCATTTCTGTTACTGTTGTAAACAATGCAAAAGCTGCCAAAAATCTTCTAAAACGAAGGAATGGTACTATTGTCTTGTCTTAACACTGCAAGTAAAACATACATCAGATTTAGCCAGGAGTTGTCAGCAGGAGAGAATACATTTTATTAGTGATTTCTTAAAATTTTGTTCTTCCAGTCATCCTCCTCACCTCCAGTTTCCTATCTCCCCCTCACAAGAAAAGAGAGATAAAAAAGGAAGCTGTAGCTATTGTCAGAAAGATTACCCTGGGAAGTTAATTTTCTACTTCAGAAGCTTTTTGAATAACTGATAGATTTCATACCACTTGTTAATGATTTGCCCCCTCATCTCATATATTCCTTAAGTAGAAACTGCAGCCCATGTAGTCTGATACATAAAAATCTGTCTGTGGTCCGATGTGTAATTTGTCTGTGTCACTCTAAAAAGTGTTTGCACAGATCTGGCAGCAGCTGCTTAAATCTAGGATCTTGACAGCATGAGCACAAGAGTTGCTGAATTCCCTGAATCATTACTTAACTACACATCACTTCTGCACAGGGCACAACACAGCAAAGCTGCTTTTGAATTCTCAGCATCATGAAGGAGCCACTTGTGTCTTTTCTGAATAATCCAAGTGAAACGTGTGCGTTCCTGTATCATAACTCTCAGAGACTGTGATTAGAATTAAAAAGAAAAATAATAAAATCACACAACAGCTACAGCAAAGGTGTTTTACTTAGCAGTTTACAAAAAGAGCATATGCAGCTCATTTATTCACTTTCCATTCCCGTTTATTTATTAATTTTGGCCTAGAGTCTGTGCATGCAAGTAAAACAATAAAGGGAAATCAAGAGCAGGCATTTTCTTTGATATTGTGTCCAGATGTGCACAGCTGAGACCACGTAATTTGCTCTAAAAACATGGGTTCATTGACCTTTTCAAAACTTGGATCTTTGGGAGTTAACAAGATCAGTTCTTACATTAAATATGCCGGGAGGTTTGGGGTGTTTCCACTGTAAATGAGGCTCCTAAATCTATTTGGGTGGGAAGTCTAGAATCTGATACTACTTACTCTTTCTTGCTCCTCTTCCCCCTTCCGTCATCCAAATCTGTGTCTTATTTTCTCTAGTTGAGTTGCATCACTGATCAGATCTGCCATCAGCAGGTCCTCTGGCTTGAGAGTGCTTTTGAATGTTTGCCTGTTTGGAGAAAGAAAAACAGAAAATAAAATTAAAATTAAGTGAAATTATGAGATAAACCATTTGGAAAAATTACCTTCACTTGATCCACCAGTGTCTCCTTCTCCCTATGTCCTGCACAGCCAGATTCTCTTTTATACTTCTTCTAAAGGGTGATTTTGAGTTTCTCACCATATGGCTGGGGCTGTTAAATCCAAGTACTCAGTATTTACTGCAGGCACATGGGAGAGGTGCCAAGGACCAGCAGGACACCCCAGGATTAAATTGTGCCAAGACAGAGAGGGAATGTAACGTGGCAGAGACAAAACAGGGAGAAGATCAGTAGAAGATGAGTAGCAGTAGTAATAGACAGGAGTGGGGGGTTCTTGCTGTCTGCTTTAGGCAGCCTGAACTCACATGAAGTTCAAAGGCTGGAGTCCAGATGTCGAGATGCCCTGCATAGGCAGGGACTGCAGAGGCAGAGTCAAACAACAGGTATAATTCAGAGCATTTAGCCAGCAGTTGGCAGGCTACAATCCAAGTTACCAAATAGATTTCAATTCCTAAGAAAACAGTGAAGTCAGTTGAGGTTGGCTCTGCATCCCCATCATCCCACTTTCCCACCCTTCCAGACTTTACAAAGTCTGTGTGAAGCTGTCACGCCAACTGTGGTCACACATATCCCCCCAGGGGCAATGAGAGGGGCAGAGAGTAAGTCAAAGCAATTTCATTTTTAAATGAGTCTGTATTCACAGCAGATTCCACTGTGATCTCCCAGCTGAGTGACAGTAATGAGTTGCCATGCATTTAATGTATAGAACCTGTCTTTTTAAAGCTAAATGGGTTACTCTGAGCCAGTGAGCTGATTCACTTCTGGGGCAGAAGAAGCCCCAAACTTCAAGCCCACACCAAACACTGGATTGAAAATAAATCAAACCCCTCTTTCTTCAAACAAGGAGGACAGTGAAAAGCATCCTCCTCCTTTGCCTTCAGAAAGACCTTTCATGATTTGTACCTTGCTTTATCCCATGCTCTGAACAGGAGCCTTCTGAGTTCTGCTGCCCCACAATGGGACAAGAAGCCCAAAACACCAGCTTCTGGTCCCTGCACCCTCTCACTGCAGCTGCCTCTCCCAAAGGCCTGAGGGCATTAGCAGCCATACTGTGATGTACACACACATCTCAAAGGCCTTTTAACCCAATCCATATTTATAGATCATCTTAATTAAGTATATGCTGGGAAGGCTTTGTTTTGCCAGTGGTTGTTTGCAGTGGTTCAATCAATTCTAATTGCATCTATAAGGATTATAGAGAGGGTGGCAACTTGTGTCAGAATTGCTGTGATTTTTTTTTAAATTAACCAGAGGTAACAGTGACACATTCTTGATAAACACAGCAATAGCAGGAGGCAGGAGCAGGGCTGCAGGAAAGGAGACGTGCCCTGGAATCGTCATTCCAAGAAAAATCCTGAAGACAGGGATTTCCTTTGAAATTTAGTTCAGATCCAGTTGACAAGGAGTCGATTAGCTTTGCAATGAGCAAATGCAGCACTGTCTTGTTTGCTGCAAGAGAAAACAAACAAAATGTCAATAAAAAAATTACCTCTTTGCCAGAGGGTTTCAACACAAGTTGAGGAATCAAGCTGTACATTCTGTGTAGCTTAAGAGAAAAAAAAAAGGAACCCACGGGTCTAGCACTTTTATGTGTACTGAGGTAACCACATTTTTCATTCCTGAGCCCACTCTCTGTCTAAACTCATTTGCTTTTTCTGTAGAATGAAGAACAAACCCACACAGAAATGCTGAAATCCCAGCCTGTGCAGTTGAGTACAGGCTCTGTGTTCAGCCCAAAGAAGCTGTCCTGAGAGGAGTCAGTGGAGAAGTGAAGTGCTCCTCCAGAGCAAAGAGCAAACAAAAACAGGGAACAAAAATAACCTGTTCTTAAAAAAACCATAATTTTGCATTGATACATATCCTCCTGAAGTCAGAGGGCTATTTGGATGTGTTTAACTGGCAGAAAAATTTGGCTTAATGTCTGCAATTCATCTGATTTTGAACTGATTGCTCTAACTGTACATATTTAAATGTCCAAAGACACATCTCAGAGGCAGCCCTTACATTCTTGGTTATTTTTTCATGAGCAAGAACTGAAGTGTCAGTGCTTTTAAAGCATTCCCTGTAGCTCCAGCCTCCTTTTATACAGTTTGTCAGCACTTGGGATCCACACTGTCCCTCTCCTGTCCCAGCCCAGTGGGTTAAAGAGTCATGATTATCTCTCTTTCTTTTTTCTTTTTCCTTTAATGCAAAGATGAGTAGCCCACATCTCACATAGCTTGGATGTGCATCATCTTTCCTTCTGAACTATTTAACAAAGACGTGGAGGCTGCAGGAGAGGGTTCTGGATTAAATCATGAGCATTTCCTGTTGCTTCAGTTTCTTTTAGTGCACTGAAAAAGCACAGACTTTTATTGTAAGCACTATCCACAGCAGCCTTTTCCTATCTGCTGATAATATTTGTGTGCTGCTTTTCAAAAAAAGTCTTTGGTCCTGCTGCACACATTGTGAGGCAGAGCACAGCAGTCTCTTGGTCCCACAGACTGAAACAGCACATCCACCACAATTTCTGTAACAGCAGAATAAAGACAACTACATTTACTGAGCATCTTCAGGCTGTTGTTACCCTTAAGGGTCAGAAAAATTATCTCCTGAAGCCTCCCCAGCCCTGGGTCCTACAGTTTCTGTGGATTTCATTCCTACCAGTCCTGATATCCACCAAATTGTGAAGCCTGGGACAAGCATGAGGCTGAGCCAGAGAGAAGAGCAAGTTCTGTTCCATCCTGTTATTTGTCAGGAAAAAAGGTCTCTCTTGTTCCATGCACTAAACACGTGCACAACAGGCTTAATTCAACAAGCTCTGAATTGCCTGTTTCAATCAGATCATCCTGCTAGTAATGCCAACTCTTATTTGTTTGGGGACTTTTACTGAGAATGTTCCCATTTAATTAATATGTTGACAAACAATCTTCCATATTTAATTGCTTCCAGAGGAGGAAATTTAATCATGTGTACTTGTTCTGTTTCTTAAACTGCAGTGCTCTGGCAGAGCACACTTCTGACACATGGGCGTGGAATAAACTCATCTTGACAAGAAGTTATTGTGGATGTCTGCCATTGAACAGAAAAAGAGGAGTTTAGATGAGTGCAGGAACA
The DNA here is from genome assembly GCA_013400935.1 of Turnix velox. Classification (NCBI taxonomy): domain Eukaryota; kingdom Metazoa; phylum Chordata; class Aves; order Charadriiformes; family Turnicidae; genus Turnix; species Turnix velox. The sequence goes on along the minus strand of VZTY01025081.1, from coordinate 173,816 downwards.
GTTAAATGATGTAAAATGGTGATGAGGATGTGCTGAATTAATTGAATTGAGGATTTGAAGTAATGAACTTGCACAGTATTTCACATTAAAGACTTTGTAAGTGTTAACAGCAAAGATCGTAGTAAATGTGCCTTTTTCCTCTAAAAAAAAGTACAGATTTATTGCCAGGGCCCAAGATACTGTCCTCTCCATGGAAGAAAGGACTCAGTGTCAGGCTGCAGCACAAGCAGCAAGGACATGTGGAAGGAATTGTAGCTGTGAATATGTAATTCCTGGCCTGTAACCACTGTGTGAGCCGGGTGGCTTTCCTAGCCTGGAGCCCTGAATGGGCCCATTTTGTGTCCTAGACAGTGTACACGTTGGCAGAGCTCAGCAGCTCCTCTGTGCTCCCAGAGCGAGGATGCTGGGAAAGTCAGCTGAGAAGAGAAAGAAATGGTTGAAAATTGACTCCCAAAAGGCATGCAGGAACATTTTGGAGGATCCCATTCTGATTTTGTGAGCAGCACCTTGCTCCACTCTCAGAACTTAATAAGTCTGAGGCCTTAGACAAGGGTGGTTTGACCCTCAGTGTCGAATTTGAGGTCTTTGAAAGCATTTTCACAGGCTGACAGTTGTTTTTACTGCACTGTTAGACATTCAGGGCTATGTACTGCATGTTGCTGAGGTGGAAGAGTTACTGTAAGAAAAGCAATCATATTGTGAAGAAAAGAGTGATTAGGAAATGGCTGTGATCTGTTATTCAGCACAAAAACTTGGAATATAATTACTCTAGACCACTTTTCCAGAGAGAGTGAAACACTTTGAGGAGCGATGTTGGGACTACACGTTCTTTATTACAGATCCAGTCTGTCCACGGCCATGGTGTTGTCCTTCCAGTGCCAGGACTGGGCACCACCTGGATTTTAGAGGCAGATTGACCTAAAAAATGTTGAGTCTTTTCCACAGCAGTTTTTTTTCTAAAAACCACAGGCTGAGACCTTGGCTCTTGCTCGTAGACAAATCAGCGATAGCGGGTGATGGTCTGATGAGGTCTGCAGCCTCCTCTCATCCTTGAACTGTTTCCCAGTTTCAAAACACAACCATCTCCGTGTTTCAGCCTTGGTGCTTTGCTCTTACAGTGCTTGCAACGTCAGCATTGTGGTGAGTGGAGTTTGTTGTGGTGAGCAGAAGAAGCAGAAGACCTAATACAGGTCAAAGCCTCAGTCTGCAGTGTGAACTCAGTGCTGAGGAAATGGACTGTAGTGCACCAGTAACTTTTGCCTTTTGTTTGCTGTACCTTTAGATACTGAGAGAGTTGTGTTTGTGGGGTTTTTTTAATACACTAATTTTTTTGCATTTCCAGAGGAAGCCATGAAGTATCACAGTGGGCCTCCAAAGAATGCATACATGGAGCAGAGCTTCCAGGGCTTGAACCCCGTCCTCAATATCCCCATCAGCGCTGCCCGCGTGGACCAAGCCAAGAGGAACGCGGAGCTCGTGGGTGCCCAGCTGGAAGCCTGGGTGGACTCTCTGGTCAGCAGTGTCTGGTCAGCTGTGGACATCTGCAGTGCCGGCCCCACCGCCTGCCCCGTCATGCAGAGCTGTGCTCAGACAGCCTGGAGCTCCCTCAGCCCAGACCCCAAATCTGAGCTGGGTCCAGTCAAACCCGATGGTCGCTTGAGGTAGCATCCGGTTCAGTCTCCTCCGGCATAGGTTTTTAAAAGGGAATTTAACCTTGCTCACACGAGAATCTCACACCAGATTTCTGAAAACTAAGGGAACATTTTACTATTTTGTTACTTACTGTGATATAATTAAAAAAAAAATTTATAAGCTCTGACAAGGCCTTTGACACTGCCCTCTCCATCTGCTCTGCCCCACAGCTTCTGCTGCCCTGTAGGTCACAGAATCACAGAGTATGATGGATAGGAAAGGGACATCAAGAGATCAGCTAGTCCAATCCTCCTGCCAGAACAGGAACACCTAGACCAGGTCCCACAGGAAGGCGTCCAGGTGGGTTTTGAGTGTCTCCAGCGAAGGAGACTCCACAACCTCTCTGGACAGCCTGTGTCATTGTTCCTGGCTGGACCATGCACCCTCAGAGGGTCTTGAAATAGTGACAGCAAGCCATGGAGAGGGCAGTGAAGGAGCAGCTGCCATAAGTGTTTTTTTTAAATAAATTTGTCTGTATTTCTGCTGTTTCATAGGCTTTCATTGTTTTGCTGCCATGAATAAATCACAGCAAAATTCCCCTTCCTTAGGCTTCCTGGGGAGGGTGGTTACTGCAGGCTGGAGCCTGTGTGGCCACGTTACCTCACAGAACATGAAATACTTATGGTACATCCTCACTCTTTTATTTTTTTTTGTTTTAATGACACAAACTAATTCTGAACTCAGCTGATGTTGGTTTTCAGCCTGGTTAGGGAAAATGAGCAAAAGCAGAAACATCCAGATGATTTTAAGAGATTTCTTAGACTAATTTAATTATAAAATCTAAATGGAAGCAGTGTTTTGCTGTATTTGTCTTTTATGTCTTATGCAGTCAGGTTCAGGTATTAGTTTAGTAAAATTAGTTTAAAGAACAAAGAATCATTTTGGATTTCAGCCCTTTCAAATCTGCAGGTTTCTTTCCCCAGTCCCACCTCAGCAGTTTCACCGATTTCCAGTACAGCAGGGGGTGTGTTGGGATTTGTGTGCTCCCACCTTTTGCTGACTTTGCTCATGGGGTGAGACAAGTGTTTGTCAAGCTGAGCACAACCAGTAAATCAGGAGAACTGGGACCTAAATCTGCAACAATTTGTTTCTTCCCTGATTTGAGCAGAGACTAGTAAGTCTTAACACTAAGTCCACCCCTTGATCTCAGATGTGCCAGCTCTTCTTGAAAAAGGCTTGTGTAGGCTTATGTAGAGTCTTGGTTGCTGGCAAAGCCTCGAGCTGACCATGAAGGAGCACAGTGCCATGTTTATCAGTGCTTTTACTTTATCCTGCCAATGAACTTTACCCTCCCTCTCTTCAGAATTTCTAGCAGGCTGTGGCCTGTTTTGAATAGGCATCGTTTGCATTATTTTAAGCTGCATTTTTTACAGTGGGAAAAAATTCAATTACATTCCAAGAACTTTTTAAAACATAAGTTTTTTATATGCAAAAGACCTCTCCAGCTAATGCATTTTACATGCACTTTGTTGTTGTTGCTGTGGTAATCTCATGTTAACAACATAACCCAAAATGACTACTTAAAGCTATTGGGTTAATTAGGAAAAAAATCCTTTTGATGTATGAAAGTACCTGTTTACCCTTCTGTGTGTATGGCTAACTCTCAGCTGCTGAGAGTTAAGCATCCACATCAAGAGGGAAATAGACCCTTAACTCATTCCAAAATCGCATCTCACAGAAAGGTTGAATTCCCTTTTAAACAACAGTTGCAAGATGATGGTAACAGACAGATCCCCGTGGCTTGTAGTGTCTCTCTCTGTATTAGTGGTTTAAAGCTACTTGCAGTTTGCTTTGGACTTGAAATGGCAGTGTCAGCTGTGCTGGCATTAAGGCAGAGCATTGAAATGTTTATCTGGCACAAAAACGGATGCATAAAAGGAACAATTTAGGTATTTATTATTTATGTTTTAGTCAATGACTAATTAGTAGGTGCTGCTTTTGCAGCTTGACGATTATGTTATCTTACTAACTGAAGATGCCTTTATTAAGGAAAGGCCTTCCTCCCCTCACCTCCCTTTCTTTTTTTGTCTTCATTTTTGACAGTCACGAGAGCCGTAGTTTTAGGAAAGCTTGTAGCAATGGGACCTGGTTGAAATATTCCAGTCAGGATAATGTTCCAGCTTTTCAACCAGTTCTAGAGGCAAGCTTGTTTAAAACCAGAGTTGCCAGCAGGTTTATACAATAGAAACAATGTTATTACTTACTCAGTTAGGGTTCTTTTGACAGTACTTGGTTTTGATCTAACATTCCTTTAAGAAGTTCAAATTTTCTGGGGACCTCTAATCCTCACTGTGAAATCCAGGGCTTTAGTCACATGAATGTGATGACCAGTGCATGGTTCAAGCCCTGCAGGTATAACAAAGAACATTGTATTTAGGGCACATGATAAGATTCATTAACAGTCCTAATCAGTGATTGTTGCCAGTTAGACTACCAGCTTAGTCACAGTTAGGTCAGCCTGTCTTGTACATAACCATATGTATAAGGGTGCACCCACTCATGCAAATAACTTGGGTTTTAAATTTGATACATCTTTAATTCTCAAGTGTGAATTCTTAAGTGCTTTGTTGATAAGTTTTCATTATTAACTAGACCAAGCAGAAGGTGGCAACAATCCCATCTTCTGTGGTTAGAAGAAAATCTGCCACTTTTATCATTTTAAATGTAAGGTGCAAATTATTTTGTTCTAGTATAAAAAAGGGAAGGAAATACAAATGGTTGCTGATATATCAATTTTCATTATATGCTAGCTTTAAAATATCTCAAAACAAAATTTCTGTTAGTTTGTTTTCCAAAAGACACAAAAGCATCTACACAGAGTAGTTTTGTAGCTGTTAAAAGAGATGAGGCAAAACTCAAGAGGCTGTTCCTGCAGTCCTTTCTCAGACAGAGCTTCCATGGATTGCTCGTGCTGAGTAAGGATGTTGGGAGTCAAGCCCAGTTTAAATAAAAGGTGTGACAGTGCTGTGAGTGACTGCTGCCTGTGTCTGAAGTCATCAAAGGATGAGGTCCCACATGTGGAACATCTGGGGGTAGTGTCAAGTTTGGATCTGAACAATAACTTGTATTACAGCTAGTAATACACAGACATTATATTTAGGACACTGTGTCTGAGTTACAAAGTACTGGAGTTGTGCAGAAAAACACTGGAAAGTCAGGCTTCTTGTGTCAGGGGTCAGCGCTCACTCAGAGCTGATGCTGTGGTCGCACTGCTGATACCATTGTCCTGCTTTGTGGCTTCTGATGGCAGCACCTGTGGCCTGTGTCAATATTTTGTATTGTTAGAGGAGAATAATTTCACAGATGTTACATTTGGTGAGAAGGAGACATTGGAGCAGGAACCCACAGTTCATATAAAAGAAGGAAGTTCTGCATCTTCATTTGAATGTGCAAGTGCTATTTTCCATTCAAACTGGCTGGTCCTTGTTGATCAAAAGCTGTGGGACACAGGTTTATTTCCCTGTGCACACACTTGTCCTGGGTTTGTTCCTTTAAATTCTCTGTCCAGTCTGTGTGACAGGCAGGGAACACTGCTGTGGTCAGTCAGTGTTACACAGAACAGCAGTGAGGCAAGATGCAGAACATCTATAGCTGTGACTTAATGAGATATGGCCAAAGTCAGCATTATGCAAGCCTGTTTATGTGGTAACATTAATCCTTGAGGCCAATACAAATAGCTCCAATTACAGTTTATTTTGAGATTTGTCCGATCCCTTCTTTGATGTCATTTGGACATTGAGTAGTAATTTTCCTATTTTCATTTTGTGTTATTCACGGGGTTTTTTGGAACTGAAGTTAAGTCTTAATTTTTTGTGCTCTTGACAAGCAGAAAATTCTGTTCCTTCTTGATAGCCAATGTTCTGCAAGGAAGTCCGTCTGTATCTCTGCTGTTAAGCCTTCATTACTGCTAAGCCTGGAGATACAGGAGTGTGCATTGGTGTGTTACAAATTGACTTCCTTGGGTATAGACTTCTGTGTGCAGTGCACAGGCAGTTGTTTAGCATCATATCTACAGTGATCCTGCAGCACCTTCAGAAGGGCCAACTAATGTGTCTTCACTTTGTGTCCATCTCCTGCAGCACTAACTGCCATACTAATGGAGTCTCCATCACTCACCTACAATTAACAGTGAGCAGAGTAGTGAAGTCAGTGAATCAGAACTGGTGTATCCTAAACCCAGTCAAAGGGAGAGATGAAGAGTAAGGAAATTTTTGAAATTTTTGCAGAAGTTTGACACATGTGTACTGCAACAAAACTTTGAACAAACTGGGCTCCTGCACAGCCAGGCTGAGAAATGCCGGTATCGTTAGATCTCAGCTTTGATTTCCCACATTTAAAAAATAATAATAACCTCCAGATTTTTATTGTGGCCAGGCAGTGAGGACCAACTCTGGTGATTTCTCTAGTTCTCTTTCATCACAGCTGTCAGAGAGCTGCCAGATTGCCGCTGGCTATCACGCTTTGTCTCCCCAGATCCCAAAGCTGGAGGAGCTGGCCACATGAAACCCTGGCCAACACCACAGCTTTCCATTGAGCAGGAAGTTTCAGACTTGCGTGAGCCAAATCCTTTAGGCTTCTTCAAAAGCCCGAGCTGCACATCAAAAAGTTTTGCTTTTCAGAGCAGCCTTCAGCTCAGTGCTAAACATGTATGAAAGAGTCAGTAAAAGTGATAGCAATTATCTTTTCTTGATTTTCAGGCGAGGAATTTCATCTATTTTCCAGCCAATTTGGTTATTTCAGCAACAGTGAAACACTGATGTGTTATAGAAAGTGGCTGGTGGTGTTTCCCTTTGTCCCTTGCTTCAGATTGGTTGTGGAAAGATAATGATCCATACATGCTTTTATTTCACCCACTTAAGGCCTCCAAGATAGTCTTAAGGATTCACAGGCCATTACAGTAAACTGCTACTAATGGGCAGCTGAAAACATCATGTAGAAAAGTCTTTGCAGACCAAAGCCTCTGGCTTCTTCCAAGAGTGCTCTAGAGCTGATCCCACAGAGGATCTTAGTGAGAATCATTCAGGAGATACCTGCTGAGGGCAGACAGCTCTGCAACCTGGCACAGAGTAGCCAAACAAGTGTGAATTGGAGTTAAGGAGAGCAAGGAAGTGTTTGTTAGGGAAATACCTTTTATCTTTAAACTCTTGAAGAGTGAGCAAATGCTCTGATTTGTACCTCCCTTCGAAGGTGTAGAGTAAAACTTCACCAGCACCATTACAGTAAGGGAAAGAAGAGTGGGACTGAGAGCATTTAACATAGAGGCAACAAGATCTTTCAGCCCATATTACCCAGGACCATGGTAGCATTATGCTGTCACCTCTTGACAGCAGTTAACTCTCGTGATGTGATACCGTAGATCCTATGCTGATTTTGTTCCTTTCTCTTAACAGTATTGTGTAGATCACTTTCTGCTTGTTGCTTCTGCCTTGGTTACCTTCTTTTGCTCATGGGTGCTATCACAGCTGCTACCTCACTGTGTCTGCAAACACGTTTACCTGCTAACAACAACAACAAAAAAAAGGTACCAGAAATCTCCTTGAACTGAATGTACAATCTATGCAAATTCTCTTTCTTCTTCGTTAAAACCTAGAAGTATTACTTGTAACCTTGCCAAATAAACAGCAAGATACTGTACAGGTGCCTCTGATAACAGAGTGACAATTCTAGGCGCGGTTCATTGCGCTGCATTTGTATATTGTAATGACTTGTCTTTGGTTCTGTTGTAATTAACACCCTGCTCTGAGAAGACAGCTGTCTTTTGCTAGGGGAGCACCTTCAGTTTGCTGGGAATAGCCGTGAGAAGGATGTGTGTGGGTGTGGCATTTCATTTTCTTTTCCTGCTTGCATCCAAAAGAAGGCACAGACCTGCTGGCCAAAATTCGGCCGTTGTTTCAGAGTTTCCTTGGGTGAATCCCATCGCTTTCGGCCCACGCTGTGTCTGTTCCCACTGTGGTATCCAGTGTGTTGCCCCTTAAAGAAAGCCTTACTTTAGTCCTCTCTAAATGTGGCCTTAAACTGCGATAGGGAGTGAGGTGGTGTCTGTGTCTTGATCACTTTCTGTTTGTTGTGGGAGGAATAAAAGGCACCCTGAGATTTCCATTACAGCTCCCTTGTGTTGCTGTCAGCTTGAGCTTCACAGATACAATAGAAATTGCTTACAAATGCAGTCTTTAAGGGAAGAAAGTGACCTTCCCTTAGGGGAAAAGGAAGGCTCAGATGTTTGTAGAAACCTTAGGAGATCATGAGCTCTGTCTTTCACTGTTCACTGTAGATAAGGAAGGTTGATTTAAATCCTTCAAGGTACAAACTTTTAATTTATCTTCAGAATATAATGGGACAGATTGCTCTCAGATGCACAAGACAAATTCTGGAGTAATTTCACTCATTTTGACATAGTAGCATCCCTTTTAGATTTGTACTGGCAGCTGGGAGAAGATACATCCTCTTAGTGGTGTGATCTTAAAATCTGAAGAACGTCACCACTTAGGGCCAGATTTTGAGTGATGGTTGGGAATCTCACAGTGCACTTAGAAGACAGAGGTGTCTGGCTGTATCATCAAAGTCATAAATGCATTTCCAAAACAAATCTGGATTCTGGAGCTTCATCCAAAGGTTGTCAAAAATCAGCAGAAACTGAGAACTTCTGCTAAGTCTTGTATCTGTTTGGTTTCTTTAATACTTTTATCCACAGAGAGTTGTTGTGTCTCAGTAGCACCAATATTCCCGGCAGGCTGCAGGGCTTTTCAGAACCCCAGATCTTCACCTGGTTTGGCATTTAGATGTGGATAGAACCCAAAGGCAAAAGAAAAGGGTTTACATAGAAAACGAGATTTGTGAGACAAGAATAATTCATTTGAGTTGACAAAATGGCTTTTCTGACTTTGTCATTTTGGTTTTGTTTGGATTTTGGTATTGCCTAACATAGTCCATGATAAGTTATTCCTATCCAGTCATTTTTCAGAGACTGGTGGTAATATAGTTTTAAGAAATAACTATTTTGTTATAGCTCATTATATGCATAAAACTGTACAGAAATATTTTGTAAGCTATTGAATAAGAAAAAAACAAAAACCATGTATATACAGCAAAGTTTAAAAAAAAAAATTGGAGATTCAAATGGAACACACTGAAAGATGTAGATATTTTGCTATTTATTTAAAGGAGTATTTTATGAGGTATTGAAATGTCTTAAATTGACTGGTAATCAAAGTTCAAAGTCAGAATGCTTTTCTTGTAGTAGAATGTGATTTTCAGCAATTATTGCACTACCCCGTTTTGCACCCTTTTGTCTTTCATTTAGCAGACAACGATGTGCCTTAGCTGTAATTCTTGTCAATGGGAGTTTGGTTCTTTTCGTCCCACGAAGCAGATTTTTTGCAGAAAAAGAAATGGATGTATTAAATACTGTATTATACCAAAAACACTGCAGTTGTATATAAATGCTTTCTGTCATACTGTGTTTTCAGATGCAGAATTTTAAAATAAAAAAAAAAAAAAAGAAAAAGAGAAGGCTGTCTTTAGGAACAGATGTGCATCTTGTGTTATTTTTTTTAAACCCACTGATGTCTTTACTTTAAAACATAAACGTTGCTGCTTGGGGATATTTAGGAGGAAAAACAAGATCCATGATGGTGGCTGGGTCTGTCAGCACTCAGGCTCTGTATCCCAGTTGGAGCAATTACAAGGAAATGTTGAGGAACACCTTTTGGAAATCAATTTCTGTGGCTGCAGACAATGGCTGGCAGGCACTCAGCGCTAATTGCAGCCTAACGAGGGGTGTCAGCTGCGGGGAGATGGGTTGGACCCTGGGGCTCCTGGTGCTGCCTGTGCTGCAAGATCCAGAGACATGGCCAAGTTTCTTGGGTCCTTGGTTTTTTTTGGGACAGATATTTTTCCTGCATTTTCTAAAGATGACAAGGAGTCACAGAGTAACGATGGGCTTGACTTAGATCTCTCTTCTGGAGACCATTAACTGTGAGTGAGGAGCCTTGGAACAGCTTCTTCCACCCATCCCCAAAAGTGCACATTGACCCAAAGAGACACGATGTAGTCACAGGCTTACGAATGAGCAGCTGGGTGTAGAAACAGTAGTTAACGTTGAGGCTGGTTGGGTACAAGGGCAGCAAAATATGGATCCTTTGCCTTTACTGGAAAGATTATCTCAGAAAGACCCATTCCCATAGTCCCCCCAGTGGTTTATGGGCCAGAACCTGCAGATGCTTCACATTCACGTAGTGTGAGCACTTAAATTTATTTTCTTACCCACAGGCTCCACTCAGAGCTCATTCCTTTGAGCTGCTGCTATGGATGCAATGGGGAAAAACAGTTAAATTTTCCTACAAGCTGATGATTGGTATCTTTAGCACCATCCTCATGATGCATTGCAGGTTTGTCTCCAAGTGCTGCTTTTTGATGTGGGATGCTTGATAAAAAAATGAAAAAAGGTCCTTGACGACCTTCCAAAAGCCTTTGACACCACCAGGAGTCTGCCTGACCCCCCCCCAGCAGTACTGCAGCTTCTCCTGGCAGCCAGAACTGCTTTTGATCTTGTGTTTTCTTTTCACCTGCTGTTCAGGAATTCCACTTTTTTGGCACTTAGATGCAATGAGGTCTGTTTAAACAGAGGAGGGAACACAGTGCTAATATTTTAGTCCTGGCACAAAGAAAAGATTTTCTGTGAAGGAAAATAAATAAATAACGAAATTTTTTTTTAAGCCTGTGCTCAGTTTTGAAGCCTGGTTTTATTTATAGCTGGTATAAGCAGTATGGTGCTTTTTTGCTGGTTTCTCCCTCAGCCAGCTGCTAATACTCACAGCATATTAAAAAAAAGAAAAGCTCAACCTTTGTTTTAATTATCTCCAAATGTGTTATTGGCCCCTACATTAAAGACAAGGGGGGGGAAAAAAAAAAAAAGAAAAAGAAGCATCAAGCAACCAGGTGCTCGAGTGTTTTGTTTTCTTCAGCTGGACTTGTAGACTTCAGCTGGAGTCTGCACACGCAAAGTCCTGATGTAGCATAGAAAGGTTTGGCTGAGCCATCAGAGGTATTGCGCTGGCTACAGAGGACATGGAGCTCTGCCCACTTGAGATATCTGTGCATCTGTCATGCCTGATCTGTCTTGAGCTTCATCTCTGTGCCTGACAAAATCATGGAGCAGATCCTCCTGAAGGTGCTGCAAAAACACATGGAGGTGATTGGAGGCAACCAACATGGCTTCAGCAGAGGCAAATCATGCCTGACCA